>BHFT01045193.1:0-14415 GCA_004320025.1 Laticauda laticaudata | reverse complement strand
TGATTATATTGTGTATGAGAATGGTTATAATTATGGTGTGCATAATATTATGTATATTCAAAAGAGATTGGATGTTGGTAGAATTACCTGAGATGCCCTTTCTATACACGCTGCAAGAGAGCCCAGGATAGGGAAAAACTCCTCCTATGTCGAGCTGAGTCTGCCAAAACTATAAAAGCCAGCCCCTGCTGCTGGCCCCCAGCTTTTTGGCAAAGAAATTTGACAGACATGGTGTGTCTGAAAAATAAAACAGTGAGAAGCCCCCTCCCAAACCATGATCAGATGAACAAAGGGTGGGGCTGGACTCTCGCAGCATATATAGGAGTCTCAAGTAATTCTACCAATGCCCATTCATGTCCATGCTACTGTGAGAGTCCAGGATAGGGATATACCAAAGTTTGCATATCCAAGGGAGGGCCTAGGTCTGGTCCCCAGTGTGACACTAGAAGAACCTGCTGAAGTATCCTCCTGCCAAAAGCTGCTTCTGCAAAGGCGAAGGAGTCCAGTCAATAGTGCTGGATAAATGGAGGTGACGCCCAGGTTGCTGCCCTAAAGATCTCCTCAATGGGCGCCTGAGCCACCCAGGCTGTCACCATGGCTGCACTCCTGGTAGAGTGGGATGTAAGCTTCTTGGGAACTGGGATAGATAAAGTCTCGTATGCTGTGGAAATATAAGCCCTGATCCATTCATCTGCCCATCATGGATGGGGAAGCCTTGCTCCCTAAGGAAGTTGGTTGGAAGGACACAAACATCGCTTCCGTCTTGCAAAAAGTTGCAGTTCGTTTTACATATATACAGAGGGCTCTCCGCACATCCAACATATGCTACTTGTGTTCCAACTCATATCGAGGCTTAGGGCAGAAGTCAGGTAGGATTAGTTCTTGTGCCCTGTGGAACCAGGAATTAGTGAAAAATGCACAAGTCCTGTCTCACAGAGAGAGCTGCCAACTCCGACATCCTCCTGGCTGATGTGATGGTCACCAGGAAGAACACTTTGAGAGTCAGGAAGCAGAGACCCACTGACCTTAGAGGTTCAAATGGGGGTCCTGTCACGGCCTGAGTACTTTTGGGTGGTCCCAAGTGGGATATCTTTGAACTACCGGGGGATGCAAGTTTGAGGCTCTCCTCAAAAACCTACATATTGATGGGTGGTGGGACAGAGAGTTATAATTATCCCATGACAGCACTGAGGATAAGGCTGCAATCTGCCTGTGGTGAGAGCCCTTTATCTAGATTTTCCTGTAGGAACACCAGCACATCAAATACATTGGCTGATGAACTTGGAGGAACCAACTGCAAAAGGCCCTCCATATGTGATTGGTGGATGGTTTACGTGATGCCTCGATGGTTTTTAATCACCTTATCGGGTAAGTTAGTCTCTTTCAGAGATTTCCACTCAAGCACCATGCGGCCAATTAAAACCTCTGAGGTTCCAGGTGAAGTAAGGCCCTTGGCTGAGGGAAATCCTATTGGGTGGGATTCTCCATGGTCAAGCAACTGACAAGTTCACCAGGTCAGTGAATCAGGGCCACTGGGCCAATGAGACACCAGGAATACCAGTTCTGCCTTCTCCTCCAACATCTTCCAAAGAATGGCTGGAATGATAGGAAAAGAGGGGAAGGCGTAGAGGAGACCTGGAGGCCATCTGCTCTGAAGTGCATTGGTCCCCTCCGCTCCCTGGGTAGGGAACCTGGTGAAGAATCTATTTACCTGAGCATTCTGAGGGATAGCAAATAGGTTGACTACTGAGGGATCGAACCTATTGGACAGTTCCTGGAACAGGGATGAAGGCACTACTCCAAGTGGTCGACCCTGGCTTCACCCAGCCAGTCGACCTGGATGTTGTCGACCACTGAGATGTTATCTGTTCTAAGGGACACAAAGTGCCTCTCTGCCCACAGACCCAGATGTTCAGCCTCCTGCATCAAGGATTTGGAGTGGGTCCCCCCGTCTGCTGACATCACCCTCAAAGCCAGAAAGATAGCCTTGAGTTTGAGCCAATTGAAATACTAGCAGAGTGCCATTTGATTAAAGTAAAACATTGCAATTATAGATACTTTTTGCCTCCTTGACAAAATGGCCTTTCCTGATGGCCTGGGACTGCCACCACCAGAAAGAATGAAAGACTGGTGGAGGAACTCAGACTCTGTTGGATGAGTGGCTGGTTCCTGCCCACTGAAATGGTAGCAGGAACCATTACAGATTCCAGGCATGGAGTCGGGCCTACGGCACAATGTCTATACAGGAAATAACCTTTCTTAGGAGCTGGGATAGTAAAGACAGAGGAACTGTATGCTGCCGGCAAATCCAGTTTATAAAGTTGTTCAGACTCTCTTGACGATCCGGGATATGGAAACCTCGCAGAAGGTTGTGTTGATGACTGCCCTTAGGTGTAGGAGACAGGTGGTTGATAGAAGATGACTTTTGCCAAAGTTTATGGAAAAATCGTGTTCCCGCAGAATCCGTACCATGTTCTGAAGGTCGCCGTTGGCAGATTGGGTTGAAGATGACTGAATCAGTATATCGTCAAAGTAGCATTGGACCCTCACAGGGAGGGTGAATAGGAATGCTGCCAATGCCACCAGAAACCTGGCATTAAATACCCTGGGGGCCCATGAGAGGCAAAACAGAACGGCCCAATATTGATAGTGCTTGTTGTAGCAAAAACAAAGGAACTGGCTATGAAGGGGCCAGATCGCGATGTGGAGGTATGCCTCCAAGAGGTCTATGGATGAGAGGAGGTCGCCCTCCCGAATACTCTCCAGAGTAGTCTGGAGGAACTGCATCTTGAAGCACCTGTAGGGAATGAACTTGTTAAAGGGCTTGAGGTTGAGGATTGCCCTCTACCCACCCCCCTGAGGCCTTTGGGATCACAAAGAGCTGGCAGTAGAATCCCAGCCCCCGTTGATTCACTGGAACCACTTGGATGGCTTTTATGTCTACCATATGTTGAATGGCTGATTCCAGGAGGGCCCGTCTAGAACTGTCCTGAGAAATTGGACAGCAGAGAAAAAACCTTGGAGGGGAGAGGAACTCAAGTTGAAGACCCGACCTCACAGTCCTGAGAACCCAGGTGTCCGAAGTCGACGCCTCTCACTGTGAAGTGAAGAAGGCCAGATGACCTCCGATGGAAGGGGAAGGAGAGCAGTCATTTAGAGTATTGGAACAAATGGCCTCCTCTGTCTTGAAAGGGCCGTTTGCTGGAAAATTGCTGTTATCTGCCCAATCGATCAAGTTATTGCTCCTGGTGAGGAGGGAATGCCCTCTAGCCCCAAGGAAAATGGGTGTTGGACTCTGGCCGAAAGGAAGATGGACAGAAGTACGGAGCCTGATGAAAATCCGATCTCTTTACAGATAAAAGAATCTTCCTTTTGTATCTGGTTTTGACCAGGTATGGTTCAGGGTGTCCCCAAACACTCTTGCCCGAGCTTCCATTTTCAACATAATTCTGCCTGCCAACTGCGCAGCCACAGAAGGTGTCTCACTGCCACCAAGGATACCATTGCTTTTGATGCAAATTTTGAAGAGTTTTAGGTGTAAACTCTGCTGCAGCAATGATCTTATTCATGTCCTGGTAGGACCCCGTATCACTGGGAGGCAAATGATCCTGTAGTTGGCATAGCCAACGCAGAGAAGACCTTGTAAAGGATGCTGTGGTGGAGGTTCGGATTACCCATGCTGCGGCTTGATGAATGCACTTGAGTGTTTTGACCTCTTGTCGTCAGTCTTAAGGACATCTTCCGGTTCTGTCAAAGTTCCAGATGTGGAGACAGAAGCAACCACAGGAGCGTCAACTGGCGGCACTAGAAGGGCATTGGCCAAAGGCCTACATTATAAAAACACCTGTCATGGGATGAGGGCATAGCCCCGAACCTGGAGAGGTGTAATGTTCACGCACCAGATCTAAAAATAACTTGGGTGATAGAAGCACCTCAGCTTGAAAAATTAGTTTTTTAAATAAAGAATCGCCCTGGGGTGAAGATTCTCATTTCATTAGGTCCCAGCTGGGCAGTAACTAGGGCCTTGTGCAATAGAAATTTGAACAAGGATGGCTTTAAAAGACCTGAAAAATGGGTTGTTCAGGCTTTAATCTCTCATCTTCTGATAGATTTGAATCTCTAACCTCCTCTTCCTCCTCCTCAGACATGGAGGAGTGACTTTGGTCTGAAGGATCCACAGAACCCTTTTCCTCATATTCCCCCCAATCAGAATGAGTGGAAGGAAACCTTTGCTCAGGGGGCCTGGAAAGCCCCTCTGTTCAGGAGGGACTACCTGAAGGAAAACAGAGGAAATACCTTAATCCCTCCCCCCCCCAAGGTCAAAGGAGTTGGCTTTTATAGCTTTGGCAGACTCAGCTGGATGACATAGGAGTCATCTTTCCCTATCCTGAACTCTCGTAGCAGTGTGGAGAATTGATAGATAGTACACGGCCGTTGCAGAAATGGAAATGTATAAAAAAGGAAAATGTATTATAAATTTTTTTTGAAAAAAAATTGAGTGCTTTGGCAGCTTACCCAATCATTACAGGGGCACTTCAATTGCTCCCCATGTATCTCCTCCCTCATCTTTGTTCTTTTGGCCACTCTGTGATCCAATGGGCCCCGTCCTCAGCTGGTGTTCACCATCTTCTTTCTGCTGTCAACAAAACATGGATAGCTTGGACCTTCCTATGCAGCTGCTGGCTGGGCCAGGTCTTTCTCTGAAGGTTATTGTAGGCTATGTACACTCGTATCCAAATCACCATGAAGGCCAAGCCAGATATGTACCAGTATCAAGAGGAAGACGGAGAAGGCTAACTGGGGTGGTAGGTCCAGTGGAACAGAGGGCAGCAAAGGCAATGGAAAAAAAGTGAAAGATGTCCAAAAGGATAAAGATGGGGGAGGAAGACAAGTGGGGGGAGTTGAAGAGAAGATTGTCTCTTGTCTTATGGCGGCTTGGAACTGGAAGCAACCAAAGTATGAATGAATTAGTTCAGGGTGGGCTCTTGCCTAACTATCACTGGTAACTATGGCAACTCAGACTGACAGAATTGCTGTTGCTAAGTGATATGGTACTGCATCTTATCACCACATTGCTTAGTGATGAAATTCCAATCCCAATTACCATCATAACCCAAGGGCTACCTATAAATATAAATGGAAATTCTGCATTTGGAAAAAGAACATAGCTACATTTTACTACCTCCAATACTACAATTAGATTCAGGTGCACATATCAGGGTAGATGATTATTGGAGAGGATCTGGGAGGAACCTATCTAATTCAAACCTCATGTATTTGCTCTTTAGCTGTGTGATATAGACTATGCCTAGATCAAAGGAGATATGGTTTTCAGAAATTAGGTTATAGATAACCACTAAGTCTGGTAACAGATTTAAAAATCAGTCAATCAGATTGGTTTTTGGAGATCTTCTAATCCAACCCCCTGCTCAAGCATATACTAGGGGTGTTAAGTTCATGTTGTCACTGTGGCACCATGTGATATATCTGACTTCCCCCCCTTCATTAAACTGGGCATTCGTGTGGCCAGGTTGTGGCACATCTGGCCCATGGGCCGGGAGTTTGACAGCCCTGCCCTATACCATTTCAGAGAAGAGACTGTCCAGTATCTTCTTAAAAACCTCCAGTGATGAAGCACCCATAACTTCTGATGGCAAGCTGTCCCACTGGTTAATTGTTTTCACTGTTAGGTTTCTCCTTAATTCTTGGTTGCTTCTTTCCTTGATTAGTTTCCATCCAGTGTTTCTTGTCCTGTCCTTTGGAAAAGAAGTTGACCCCTTACTCTTTGTGGCAGCCTTTCCAATACTGGAATATGGCTACCATGTCCCCCTCCATTCCTCCTTTTCGCTAGACTAGCCAAACTCAAATCCTGCAACAGTTCATGTTTTAGTCTACAGGCCTTTAATCAGGCCTCTTCTCTGCACTTTTTCAAAAGTCTCAACATTAATATTAATAACAATATTGTTTCTACAACTACACTATTGCTAAATAAATATCAATTTGTCTGAAAAATCTTCTGCAAATAGAGAGTTCAAAGAACAGCCAATTTTGTTAGGCCAAGCAACTCCAGCAAATTCAACCCAACAACAGATTGCAAGATTATGTAAGAAATATCTGAGTCCCAGAATTTCATGTGTAGCTTTGCCACTATGATGCTGAAATGAATGACTGTACTATTAGAAGTTGCACAAATCAGATTCTACATGGCAGGTGTGCCAGAAGGAAAGCCACAGATTAAAGTTTGCTCATTGATATCCAGGTAAAGACCAGACCTTCTGCAACAATGCTTTGGACAGAGTAGCAAAGATGGAGTGTGTTTGGTGAAAACCAAATACAGCATTTCATCAAAAGAACTTGATACCAATTGTTACCCATGGTGGTAGAAATGTTTGGAGTTTGGAGCAGCTTTGCTGCATCAGGGTTTGGGCAGCTCATATTCACAGAATCTACTATGAATTTGTCATTGTATCAGGGGATCTTTGAGAACATGAGACTATGAAGACTGAAACTCAACAAAAGTGACACTGACTAAACCAGGGTTTCTCAGTCTCTGAGATATACTTCCTTTGGGGAAGTGCAGAGAGTGTGAAGTGTGAAGCAAATTTTAATTACTTTGTTATAATAAATCTGTATTTCCCAAAGTCTGTCTTGTTCTCATGGTTCATTTGTGGGTTTTTTGGTGTTTGGATTTTTAGGAGAGATGTGTATTTTAAAGGGTATGCTAAATGGAGGCAAAAAAGTATCTATAATTGCTATGTTTTACTTTAATCAAATGGCACTCTGCTAGTATTTCAATTTTCCAACTCTTGAAGTTTCATAGCCTTAAAATTTAGCAGGAACATATTAAGGTTAAGTGCAGTGTTTCAAGATTCCAAATATAACAACAAATCATCTGACCTTAACCTCTATTGTTTATCTAATGTAATGTAAGTTCAATTTAATAATAGAATTTATTTAAAAGCCAAAGTATTCAATAAGCTGCCAGCATACCACTCTAGTAATTTTAAAGAAATGTAATTCTTTATTATAGCCTTAGAATTTGTTAAAGATAATAAAGATAAAAAAATGACAACCATAGTCATTATGCCCCAAAACAGATAAAAGCAGGTAATGCAATAAAATACATTTAATAAGTTCTACTTTGAGATCAAGTAGAATGAAATGAAATCACAGGTCTCAATATTGATTTTATTATCTTAATCACAAACTCTTCAATCACAATTTGAAATGTTTTATGCAAAATACTTTGGGATAAATAAAGTGCAGCTTTATAAACCAAAAGAAATCTAGGTTTTGAGACAAAAGAGGAAAAGGAATTAGATGAAAAATGAAATTTGGAACAAGCCACCTTGGTAGGAAAGGACAAAAGGCAACAGATACTGATGCAAAAGATCAACTGGACTATAATGTAGTTTATACATAGGAAATAAGATGAGGCATTCAAATAGAAAAAAAGCTATTGGAATCCTGAGCTATTGGAAATGGAGGAGTTTAAAAAAGTAATGGGGGAGGGCAACTAAGAAACAACAATTAGTGAAATGAATATAAAACAGAACAAATAGGGACAAATTCATTTTACAAATTTAACTAACCTGCATCCTAAAAAAAAAGTGCAAACTTAAATCATATACAGACAATAACCATTACAAAGATGTGAATGGATTTTGGAAGATTTTTATTTTCAGTAAGAAAATAGAATAAAAGGATCTAACAGGAAGAGAAACAAAAACTGAGTGAAATCAAATTTCATTAGTTCATGCATTTCTAATTAAACACCACTCAGAAATATAAGGAGTCCTGTCACAGTAAGATCTATTGGAATTTCAAGATGAATTAGCATCCTCATGTGTATTACCTTCAATTATTTGTGCAAGCTGCAAAATATATATATATACAAGCTGTACATCCCTTTATTGAATTCTTTGTTTCTATTTTTAGCAATATATTGTTACCAAGCAAACAAATCCATGTATAGTAATCAACAGGCGTCAAGCTAACAAGATGACTTTATGCCTTTATATTTGTATAAATATAAAGTCAATATAAAGTAAATATAAATATAAATATTTGTAAAAAAGCACTCTTAGCCTCCTTTGAGAAGCAGACAAGTTGCCCCAAAAGATATTAGGGGCTATGAATCATTTGCTGCAAAACCAAGATTTACTAGTCACACAGAGAACACCCATTTACTTAATCAATGTCATGATATGGTCCAACATGTATTCTAAATACTCTAAAATATATTCTAAATCTTCTGTTAATATGAAGCACTCCTTGGAAGACAATTTGAACTAGAACTTTTTCCCAGATGTGTGAAGTTTGTAGTAGAATATATACAGTGAATTATATTCACATCACATCTCATTGTGAAAGGGATATGACATCTCATTCAGAAAGTGCACTATAAAAAAGTGGTTCTTCTCTGCTTGTAAATAGCAATAGTATGCCTTTTCAAATCTTGAAATAAAAACGTCAGATATACAGAAATCAAATAAAATGTGCATCCTGCACAGAATCGGTTCTAATGCAAAATCTTTCATCTTTTAGCATACTGTGCAAAAGTAAAATCTCCAGAAGCAGATTAAAGAATGAAACTTCCTCCTTTTTTTCCTTCTGTCATCTTTCTTTCAGAAAAGGACTACTAGATTCTGCAAATGCTAAAAGCAATGGTTAGGATATTGGAATTTTTAGGCACACATGTAACCCCTTCGAGAAACTGCAAAATGTGCAAAAAAACAGAGGACCATGTATACTAAGTTAGTTTGAAAAGGCCCCCTACATAAAGCTTCTCCAAGCTCTGTCCCGTGCCTATCCTATTGCTATTTTAATATCTTCCAATAGTCTATCAAGCTGCCCTGCTTATTTTTAGCTACAAAATAATTGATGTACTACCATTACTGATTTTTAAAAGGCATTATTTACAAAGCAAAGTCCATTTGTCAACATAAAGCCATTCCAGAAACCCTACATAGCCAGATATATAGAAGGCATGTCTCTTAAAAACCATACAAAATTATCTTTTCTGAAAACGGGGAAGGGCAGAGTGTTGAATAATGATGCTCTCTGGAAGCAAGGCAGTCTCTAATGTGCAGCTGGGCAAGATTACATTCTACAATTAAATAAGCCCAAAGATGCACGCAAGCCATGGGGAGCGTTCGGATGAAAATACAACCCCCAGGCCATGCGCGTGGGGACGTCTCCATTGTGTTGGAGGGATGGGAAAAGTCTGCAGGTGGAAAAAGAGGGACAAGAGCGGACTTCCGGCTAGAGACCGACGCGGCCGTTACAGACCGAGGACGATGGCCTTCTCCTGCCCCCCCCCCCCCCCCCCCCCTNCCCCCCCCCCCCCTCCTAATCCCTTGTAAACCATTCTGGCCGAGTCTGCTGGGCGGAAAGTTCTCCCTGGACCCGGAACTTTGCAAAGTGAGATCCCTATTTCTCCCTCTCATCCGGGAATGGCTCTCTGTTTGCAGCCAATCTCATCACCTGCTCTGGAGCCCGTGGGCTGGAAGGGAGCCATAAATGTCCGCGGCTCGTCTCTGCAGAACCTGTAGACCCAAAACTAGGCTCTTTCCTAGGCTGCCTGGCCACCATCCAGCCACCTCTCGGCGAGGGCAAAGCAAACGCCCACGTAGGAAGCCCCCTCACCGCTCGTAAAGACCAGATCGCGCCCGCGTTGGGAAAGACACACACAGCAAAAGAGAGCCGGGACAGGAACTTCTTTGGGCTGCCGGCGCTGCCATCTGCTTCCAGGCCGGAAAGTTTTGGAAGCGGCGAGGAGGCGCAAGAACCCCGCCGGACGCTGTCGGGAGGGCGGGCGACGAGGAGTGAGAACAGCCGTTGTTATGGCAACGCCAAGGAGGGGAGGGAGGGGAACTTCAAATCCCAACCGTCAACGCCGACTGGCTTTCCTTCTTAAAGGGGCCAGCGCACTCTCGTCCGGCTGCTCAGGACAAAAGGGATGGCGCCCAAGCGGAGGCAGCCAAACCGAATGCCGTAGACTGGATGGGCAACAAGCCGCCTGCCTTTCTCGGCCCGGTTGCGGAGAATGACCGCAGCGGCGGCGCCGGGGGTCAGTCCCTATGCTCAGCCCGCGCCCGCCCTCCCGCGCCGGGGTTAGCCCGGCCTTCCTTACCCACACAGTGCATAAGCCGGTGCCGCCAGGAGTCGAGCTCGCGGCGGACGCCCCGGCGCTCCGCCGTGCAGCGGGGGCTCCGGCACTGCGAGGCGCCCGGAGCGGGAGCCGCGGCGGCCATTCCGTTTGTTCCCTTTTCCAACTGCCACTGACCTCACGCCCGCTCATTTGCATGCGGGAGCGCGCGCGTCCCTGCAGACCCCGCCCCGCCCGGCGCGCGCGCGCATTTCCCCCCCCCCTCTCGGGAGGNCCCCCCCCCCCTCTCGGGAGGGGGACGCGGTTCCCGCTGCTGGCGCTGACGAGCTGAGGCGAGCAAGAGGAGGACCAGCGCTGAAGGGCGCCAAACAGAGGCAGGTGGACCCTGGCGGGAGCTTCATTTATTGACGGGACGCTTAATTAGCGCCGACTTTTCCCTGCCCTAGACGCAGCTTCTCCGGCACGATCTTTTCCAAGTTGAACCCCATAGCCCGCTGCACCTGAGCCCATCCACCTTCCTGCTATGAGTCTTCTGCCTTTCCTAGAATATAAACCGCTTCTTCATGCTGATTATGTGCCGTCAAGGCCGACTCCAAGCAACCAGATCGATTTTCTTCATCCCTAATCTGTCTCTTCGGGTCTCCCAAAAATGCACATCACCCCTGTAACTGAGTCTATTCACCTCTCACCCTCTTTACTTCCTCTTTGCATTGATTGATTATATGCCACCAAATCATTTGGTGGTAGTAACCTACAAACCACATCGATTTTGTCCAGGACAATCGGTCCCTAACATGACCACTGTAACTCAGGGTCTTCAAACTTGGTAAGGTTAAGACTTTTGGACTTCAACCCCCAGAATTCCTGAACTAATATGACTGGAGGAGGGATTCTGGGAATTGTAGTCCACAAGTCTGAAAGCTGTGTAACTGAATCCTTCCACCTTGCTGCTGGTTGCCCTTTCATTTCTTTCTCCCATCTTTCCCAACATTATGGACTTCTCCAGAAAGTTAGGTCTTCTTGTGGATTGATTATATGCCATCAATTTGAGGTGAACTCTTAGTGACTGCATAGTTAGCTTTCCTCCAGTATGATTTGTCACTGTTCTGGTCCTTCATAATTTCCAACTGTGCCCTAATTGCCCCTGTATCTGAATACATCTACCCTGCTGTTGGTGCTCATCCTCTTCCTTTTACTCTTTCCCAGCATTAGAGCCTTCCCTGGTGCAATAGCATTAGACCATATGTTTTAGTCCCAAATGAGCCATGAAAACCAACTGGGTGACTTTGAGCCAGGTACTCTCTCTCACTCACTTCACAGGAGTTGTGGGGAAAAGAGGAGGAAGATGTGATGGATATGTTGACCACCTTGAGTATTTGTAAAAATAATAAAGTTGTGATATAAATAAATAAATTAATCTCTTTGCAGTAACATAGATAGATTTGATCATCTATCCCTATTCTGGTCTTTTGTTTGTTCTTGTGATGCACTCATTGCTGCTGTAAACTAGTTCCCCTTGATGCTGATGGTCATATTCTCATTTCTTCCAGGACTTAGGCTTTTCCAGAGAGCTAGGTCTTTGTATAATGGGTCCAAAAGTAAAATAATTTGAGCCTGGCCATTTGTTTGATGAGATTGGATATAAGAAAAAAATCAATCTCTAACAGAAAGCACCACTAGATGAAGTTAACCAAGAAGATAGAAGGAATGGATTCATACCAGACTGCTTGCAGCTCGAAAGCTGGTGGCTTTGATATGAGAACTCTTTTCTTGTTTGTCCCAAAGGTGCTTTTTCAAGAAGCAAACATGACTTTCTGATTTTTCTTTGAAGGTGTTTCACTTCTCATCCAAGAAGCTTCTTCAGCTCTGAAGCTGTTTCTCTTGTTTGTGTCCTTTTTTTTTATCCAGGAAGCGATGGTGATTATATTAAGTTTGGAGCCCCCAGATGGAGCCCCCAATCCTTTTGTACCACAAAACTCAATTGAAGAAGGGCAGACAGATCCAGTCAGAAGAGATGGTGTTAGAAAGATGGAGCTTCAGTTGCTGTTGAAAGCCCTTGGTAACCCCTGCAGTGCCCACAGAACCATGTTCAGACATCTGAAGTGGTTTTCACCAACCAGCAAGCTGACTGCTATGTTCTGCACCAGTTGGACTTTCTAGATAGTTTTTAAAGGCAGATATTACTATAGAGTGGCAAGGATAAGTTAGGACAATCATAGAGATTTGTCAGCAGTAATACCTTCTAGCTTGCACAAAATTCTAGTTTCAGGACAATTCTTATTTAAACAGTATTGGGATTCATCCTCACAATCCTATTTATCATTAACGCCCTAGTTACTGGTTTTATAATGAGCCCTTATGGCATTGTCTTTGTCTCATTTCTAGTGATTTCAGGACAGTTAAAGTGGTCTTGAACTATGCCAGTGTTTGTTTCTTCTTTGATATGAATGATAATAACATTGTGATCATGGATCACTCCAGCTCATATTATTGTCGTTACTTAAGTATATTACAAGGACACCACCTGCCCTCCATTTTCTAGGTGCTACCTTCCATAGTAAAACCACACCTAAAATACTGCATCCAGTTTTGGTCACCACACTATAAAAAAGATGTTGAGACTCTAGAAAAAGTGCAGAGAAGAGCAACCAGGATGATTAGGGGACTGGAGACTAAAACATGAGGAATTGTTACAGGAACTTGGCATGGCTAGTTTGGTGAAGAGAAGGACCAGGGGAGACATGGTAGCACTGTTCCAATTGAGGGGCTGTCACAGAGAGGAAGGGATCAAATTATTTTCAAGGCACCTGAAGGCCAGACAAAGAATAATGGATGGAAACTGATGGAGAGATTCAACCTAGAAATAAGAGAAATTTTCTGACAGTGAGAACAATCAAACAATGGAACAACTTGCCTTCAGAAGTTGTGGCAGCTTCATCACTGAGGCTTTCGAGAAGAGATTGGACTGCCATTTGTCAGAAATGGGGTAGGGTCTCCTGCTTGAGTGGGGAGGTTGGACTAAATAACCTAAAGGTCCCTTCTAACTCTGTTAATCTAATAGCCATTGTAAATTGGACTGCAGAAGAAACCAGAAATCTGTTCTCTGTCGAGCCACCTGTCTTCCATAATGTCTGGCAGATGTTTTCCAAAACTCGTATTTCACCTTTTGCTCTCGTCTGTGCCTGTTAATCTGCTGGCATGGAAGAAGAGAGTGGAATGAATCTGGAAGGAGGTTTGGCTCACAAACAAATGGCCATGCTAACATGTATTCCTCCAGACCTTGAGTCAGCAGAAAGATGTGCTGACATAAATTGTGTTGCCTTAGTCATCAAATTCTAATCTGTCTTACAAATGAGTCCAGCAAGTAGTGCTTATTATAACTTTGAATCAGACTACATAAGAATAGCAGTTAGTGAATTGACTGGTTCCACTTCCTTTCCTTTTTTAATAAAATTTTTATTTTTAATACAATAATTCCATCTTCAATTGAACAGTTTGTTGACGGGGGACAAATATCTTTGCTGAACAATAATCAAAATTTGCAACATCATTCATTACACTGGTGTTAATTCTACAATATTAAAATGGTAATATTCCACATATTAGTCATAATATTTACTTATCTCTTTTAACATACCATTTTTATTTTGTTTCCCTGTTTCTAACTTCCATTTTTGTTATTTAACCATTGATAAAATAGATCCCATATCATACAATATCCAGTTTGCTCTTTTTCCTTAATTGCCAACATTAATCTATTCATTTCTGCACATTCTAATATTTTCCTAATCACATTCTCACTTTCCTATTAAGTGTTATCTACTGCTTAAAAAATCAACCATCAGATGATTTTCTTTACACGTGATAAGGCAGAGTTATTTGTAGAGAAGACTCCCTGGTCCTTTTCTGATTCCATATTTAGCCATGAACAGAGTTGCAATTTTAGTGAAAGAACGAGTTCATGATTTGATGGTTACTTTGGTTCATCAAGCTGCTCAGGAGTAGATAGAACCATGGTTAAGGAACCCTAATAACAAGTATTCATCAACTTGCAACAATTCATTTAGTAATCATTCAAAGTTACAACGGCACTGAAAAAAATGATTTATAACCATTTTTCACATTTATGAGTATTGTAGCAGTGGTGGGATTCAATTTTTTTTACTACCGGTTCTGTGGGCATGGATTGGTGGGCATGGCAAGGGAAGGATACTGTAAAACCTCCACTCAGAAGTGGTATTTGCCAGTTCTCTGAACTACTCAAAATTTCCGCTACTGGTTCTTCAGAACTGGTCAGAACCTGC
>BHFT01045191.1:0-20014 GCA_004320025.1 Laticauda laticaudata | reverse complement strand
CCAACGGATGGCAAATGTTTCTCTCCGTTTTACATCCTCTTTCCATCCGTTGGTGCAGTGTGACATGGGCTTAAGCAGCAAAGCACATGGCGATTGTACTCTTTGTTTGATCTGTAGCCAGTGATGGGATTCAATTGTTTTTTACTACCGGTTCTGTGGGCGTGGCTTGGTGGACATGGCAGGGGAAGGATACTGTAACATCGCTAGTCAAAGGTGGTATTTGCTGGTTCTCTGAACTACTCAAAATTTCTGCTTCCAGTTCTCCAGAACTGATCAGTACCTGCTGAATACCACCTCTGTCTGTATATAAAGAGAATTTCTAATAACAAAGTAAAGCAAACCGGTCTGGGCTGCAAAAATCTAGACTTTGGCGCTTTTAAGGTATATGCTGGTTTCGGAATTTTAGTTGTTGAAGTTCATATACAGTATTTTAAAGTTGCCAAGTTTGAAAAATACTGAGCTAGCTAATCACTTAATAGTAAAGAAAAAGAACAGATTCTAACTTACTGCTGCATATTGTTGAAGTCACCACTTTTGCATCCAAATCTGGTAAGCACAGAATGAGGCTGCTTTTCACATTTCTCTCCTCCCTAACAACCTAGAAATATTTCAACTTTTTTCTTTCCAAGTGAAAAAAATCCAAACAAACTATATTGAGGTTATAACTATTTTAAATGTATTAAATCTATAGAATACATTTAAAGCCCAGGTACAATTTGGAAATAAAAGATAATGCTAGAGTTTGGTGTTTTGCTACTTAGGAAGATAGATTTCCATTTTAACATCAAAGTGAGTGCTAGGTTACATACCCCTATTTTAAATTTCAATGAATATGGTTCACAGATATTTGGGTCTCATCAAAAAACTTTGTAGTTCTATGGATAAACACTAAGCAATAGCAGAGATTGCTTTGCATTCGTGACTATTTAAAATTTCCATGAATAGTTGGAATTGGTTGTTTGCAATCAAAATGCTGAAAAGCTTGAAGAGTAGGCATGGCTGTGCAATCTAGCCTTAGTTTTTGTGTGAAGTAAAAATGAAAAAAAAATGAAAAACCTTGTATACATTTGTGGTGGGTTCAAACAGAAAATTGTAAGGAGTATCAGAGCAAAGGGAAAGAAAGAAAATTTAGCAACATCAGGCCTTTTTTTTTTTCAGAGCCAGGGATGAAGCAGAAAGAGATCAAATCTATTTGTATCAGGATTCATATAGCCAGCTTTAAAAANAAAGAGATCAAATCTATTTGTATCAGGATTCATATAGCCAGCTTTAAAAATAATAAAGATAGGATTAAAAATAATTAATAAATATTTGTGTCTCTATTTGGTCAAATGACATGGGTAATAATGCTTCATTTTTTCATACATTTTATCTTAAGGAATTGTATTACAGATCTGTATGTATCATTAATTAATCAACTTATTCCACAATTCACTATCAACATTTAAAAGTAATTGGTTAAAAGCATTTCAAGAGGGAGAAAAAAAAAGGTGGGGAGTAAGAACATTTTCCCAGCAAGGAAAAAATAGTTCGGCTTTTACTTTGTTATGCAAAATTCATTTTGGTTTTGCCTATTCCACAGGGATATTTCCATATCAAATATAATTTGATATTGCAGAATCTTTGATGTCTGCATGCTGGATGTGGCCTGTTTTTCCATCGTGAACAAGTGCAAGCAGGGACCTAATGCATTTGAAAAGCCCATGAATTTGGATAGGAATGTTTGTTTCTGTGAAGTCCTGAAAGCTTTCAAAATGGAATTTTATGAAATGTAGTAGAGCCTGCACGATCCTTTTAAGCAACTCACTTCTGCCAGGTTCATTAAGACAGAAACAAACCAAGGAATTACCTCAGCACTCCAAACTAAAATGCAAGCCATATTATTTGTTTATGCATACAAGAGGATGAAATGTTGTGAATAAATGGCTTTGAGAAAATAATGCTGGAATACATATTCTTTCTCATGCTCAAACAAAGAGGAAAGCACTCTCTTTAAATCAGTGAAATAGGAGGCCTATTAATCATATTTTAAAACGGAACTGGATTACGTTCTACTAATGAAAACAACTCTATGGCAAATAATTATTATAAATTGTTGAGAAGTCTTCAAAATTACAGTAATAGGAAGAAGCCAAGAAAGAGCAATTTTATGTGAAATTACTTGGTAAAAGATGGTACTACGGGTGAAGTAAAAATATATATCTATATACATTTTAAATATATAAAATGGTTGTGTATGCACTGCCAACTAAGAGCCAGTTTGGTCTAGTAGTTAAGGCAAAAGGCTAGAAAAGAGACCATGAATTCAAGCTCCACCTTGGCCCTAAAAGTCAGCTGGCTGGTTTTGGGCCAGTAACTCTATCACTCTCATTTTGGCCCAATTCACCTCACAGAGTAGTTAGTGGGGAAAATAGGAGGAGGAAGGTGTGTGGGATATGTTCGTTTGGAGGTTTTTTTGTGAAAATAACAAGGCAGGATATATAAACTCTTTTTATTCTTTCCAATCCAAAGGAACTTTGGAGGGGGAAAACTTGGGAAAAGAGTTTGGGATTTTGTATGTTCAATCACCACAATAACTGTCTGAAAACTGAAATGTAGCAAATGAACTGAACAATTGTTTATGAGCATATTTAATGTTATTTATTGGTGTGCCAATCTTTAAACCAAGTTTTCCCATGACAGGTTACAAAGTACACTAATGAATATACTGTATAGAAAACAATATATATCTTTCTCCTGATATATAGATCTATTGTCCCCATTAGTCTTTCATTTTCTCTAAAAGAAAGGTTTTCCATCTTCAGCTTGATTCAGGAATGTCAAAAGATTGATGCCAATATGAGTTACATCATTTTTATTCTTTTGTTCTTACTTTTTTAAATACAGTACAACATGTCTATTTTTGAGTGGCAAGGCAGACATCAAAGCTTAAAATGGAGATATGGCAGGACAATAAGCTCAGTGAGCTAAGACTATCCTGAAATTTGGTTTAATTTAATTAAAAGATAGTCTAAAATTATTGCCCTCCATGTATGGAATAGTTTTTCTACTTATCACTTCACAAATTACAAAATAGTAACAATCTTTGGAAACAGTCTACAGGTGGCATCAAACCCTGAAATGACTTGCATATAGATTTACATATAGTCTGTAGAAATGCAATCATGAGATAACAGCAAACTTTTTTGAACTTTTGCAGATTCAAGTATTCCTTTTAGCTGAGTGCTCAACTGGAAGGCTGAAGAACCATCTTAAATAGTGCATTAATTGCAGCTGGAGAAGATAGTTATAAGCTACATGGTTTTCAAGAAAGAAGATGGAAGGTATAAGTACTGCAGTATTGCAGACTGACTCTGCTGACTGCCAGCAGTTCAGTTTTGACCAGCTCAAGGTTGGCTCAGCCTTCCATCCTTCTGAGGTCAGTAAAATGAGGACCCAGATTGTTCGGGGCAAAATGCTATCTCTAGAGAGGGCTGTAAAGTATTGTGAAGCGGTATATAATTTGAAGTATTACTACTATTGTTATCTAGATGGACCTCATATGCAGCATCTAGCAGATCTTTTTTCCAGTTTTTTTTAATTGCTCTGTGACCTTCTGCTTTGCTTCATACTGTCATGGAAAAAACTGGAATGTCCACAAGGATGATGGGTCATACGAAGGGAGCATAGAAAATTAGGCAGCTAAGGGCTATTACAAGTCTTACTAGGGATCAAAACAAATCTGCTACCCCAAACCTCAACCGATTCCTAATTTGCTTCCAGGGAGATTAAACATAATGTAATCCAGCCCTTTCTTGATTGTTGGTGATTTAGCAAACCTAAACAGTGCCAGTGGGTTCTAATGTCTCCTATTAAAGCTGCCATACCATTGTGAAGTATTCAGGTAAAAGAGGTGCCTTAGATTTCCTCCTCATCTTTGAAAAGAAAGGAAAGGATAAGTTAAAAAGCAGTACAAAAAAATGACCCTGTAGTTCCTGGGACCTTACACATAACCATTGGAAGACGAGCTGAACATTAAGACTCTACATCTTTTTTAATATCATATGCTAATATTCCTATTTATTTCCTGACCTTGTAACAATTAGTATAATTACAACTCTCAGTACTACTTGACAAATTAGTCAACTAATTATCTTAAAGAACCAGTTGCCAAGTACTGCCTCATCTTTGTACATCAGCTCAATTATTAGCTCATTCTGGCACATCCTTTTTGATATACAGTATTTGTGTCGGGCATTTTGTTGAAGTATTAATGAGGACTAGCTCAGTTCAAAAAAATGTAAATATTTAATGCTTCATAGGTGAAAGATATAAGGAAAAAACATCAAAATATATTATTGCACCTAGACTTTTGATATTACAGAAGCTACATAATAATTCTTTCTCTTGTATAAAATCATTCTGAATAGAGAGGAAGCTGGATAGAGAGCAAAATAGCTTTGTCTGGTCTGCTCTCCTTGAAATATGTTGGTCCATTTTAGATAACAGATAATCAGAGTTGGAAGGGACCTTGTAGGTCATCTAGTCCAACACTCTGCCCATGCAGGAGATCCTACACCATTTCTGACAAATGGCAGTCCAATCTCTTCTTGAAAATCTCGAGTGATGGTGCTCCCACAACTTCTGAGGGCAAGCTGTTCCATTGGTTGATTGTTCTCACTATCAGAAAGTTTCTCCTTATTTCCAGGTTAAATCTCTCCTTGTTCAGTTTCCATCCATTATTCCTTGTCTGGCCTTCAGGTGCTTTAGAAAATAGCTTGACCCTTCCTCTCTGTGGCAGCCCCTCAAATATTGGAAGAATGCTATCATTTCTCCCCTGGTCCTTCTCTTCAATAGACTAGCCATGCTCAGTTCCTGTAACCGTTCTTCGTATGTTTTAGTCTCCAGTCCCCTAATCATCTTGATTGCTCTTCTCTGTACTTTTTCTAGAATCTCAATATCTTTTCTATAGTGTGGTGACCAAAACTGAATGTGGTATTCTAGGTGTGGTCTTACTAAGGCTTTATAGAGTGGTATTTCAACAGTTTACAATCCAGAGGTAAGGAACTAGTGCAAGATGATCTCTAGAAGTGATACCTATATGATATATCATATATATGAGTAACAACTAGTTCTTTTATAGCATCCCAGCCATTTTGTGGTGGTTACTTGGTTTACATTAACTGGCCTTTAAAAAATATAGACATATTTACCATTAAAAGATCAATAAGGGGCCTGACTGGCTTAGCCATCCCATTTGTTTTCTGTTCCTATTTCATTCTGAAATCCCATATCAGACACCATTCTGCATTTCCAGCATCTCATTTCTATGTATAGTAGCTAGAGAAAAGTTAGGGGTTAATTTAGAGCAGAGGAGGGGGAGGGGTTTGAATTGGACTCCTGCAAGATGTCAAAATGCACCACATCCTAACACTTAGTAGGCAGCAATGGAGACCTTGGAAAAGACGTAAAAACATAAAATCACCGAACCGGTAGTTACACTGTCAGATCCTACCCCTGGTTGGACGAGATAACCTACAAGATCCCTTCCAACTATGATTATCTGTTATCTGTTATGTGAAGTGTCCTTCTATACCTTTATGAGTTTCAGTTGATGGGCTTTGTTGGGCTTGATTGAAAAGGTGCTCCAAATCATAAGTCTCCTGAGAGTATTTAATGGTTAATGTAAACATAAATAATATGTGCTGCTATTGGAGTAATTGAGTTCAAGGTATACTTTCTGTTTTAAGACCTTCAGGGCATCCTACCCAGCCTCAGCAAGAGAAAGCTTGGGAAAGCTCAATGTCTTAGGCCCTGGCCTTTGTAGGTTTCTGTGGTTGCCTTGACCCTTGCCTATGGCTAATGTAGGATTCAGGCCACTGATTGTAGTTGCAGTGTTGATTCTTACCTTAGTTCTGAGAAAGCATCCTTAAAGAGTAAATTTCTTTATAATGACATAAGAGGAGGAAAGACCTATTTCTGAAGGGCTTTAACTTTATTGCTTCATTTTCAAAACCTGCAGCAAGTGAAAAAAGAACACGGTGTACAAGCTTCCTGAAGAACCTTGTTAAAAAGAAACATATGTCACCTGGGTGACAGCCCATTTATATGCCCTCTCCACTCATATCCCCACCGTCAATTTGCAGTAGAAGAAAGAGCCTTTCCTCTAATCTCAAACCTTTGCAATTTTGTCTTGAAAGGCAACCCTTTTGTAGACATTGGAAATAATCTTTACCCAAACCCTTCCACCTGTCTTTCATAATCCTTATCAAAGTGACCTGTTTTTAGTTGATATATTGGGTGATGTTGTTGTCCAAAGGTGCTGCCCAAGGTGCTGAAATTAAAGATGCTTCTTCCATAGTGGTTGGTGCAGCAGTGCAAAACCAGCAGTACTACTGGCCACAACTGCCTTTTAAACAGTGCAATGACACAGAACACTTTTTTTTCAAATTGCGAATTTACCAGGACAATAGAGAGAGGAGACAATCAGGAGACAACCTATCACAATTAAATAAAATGTGCCTGCTTCAGTACTATAAAGTGGAATAACAACTAGATTTGGGACTAGGAGATTGGACAGATCTGCATCACTCAATAAAATAGCCTGCTAGCCAGGAGACATCAAAGATCTATAAAAACACATCATAATATGTTATATTAGCAACACTTCAAAGTCATAAATCCCACAAAATCTAACAGCTTCACAGTATTCTTACTGCAAGAACTGGCTATATAAATATCCATATTTCTAAATATTTATAGCATTTGAATTTAATTTTCCAGTGAAAACTTGGAGGAAATTATGCTTGCTGATGGAAATAAATTACAGACAGAACTCTTTCCTTTAAAATCATGTACCAAACTCAATATGCCTCTGAGACTGATGCTAGGGGTAGTTCAATACATATGTTATTCTTTAAGATATATTTTGCTTACCACAATTAGCATTTTTGATGTCTACAGCAATAGAACAAATTAGAAACCATTGCAGAAGTAAATGGAAGTGCTAATTCTTTGTAACACTTTTCTGTAGCCTACTGCCCTCCTTTAATGTTGGCAATGAATACAAATCCATTGGCATATATATTACAATATTTTTGTAAGCAAGAACAAGTCTATTCCCCATAGACTCAGAGAGAACATAGGCTTCCACATCTGTGATTACATAAGCACATTTTCCCTCTTTCTGTTGAATCATTGCCCATTTTTGAATGCTGCTATACAGTCATAAAACAGAATGGATTTTTTTTAAACTACACATGAAGTAGAAATCGTCAAGCAGGGCACAGAGGTCACATAGCATTTTTATTCAGTCTTACATGTTTAATTTGAGACAACCTGATGCTTACAGCTTACAACCTGCTATCTTATGGCTTGAGAACATTATTCCATGCCCTACAGTCTTGGATGATAAAGAACAGATCTTGCTCTTCTTCTGGGTGACGTTCTTTTGGTATTTCAGAAGAGTAGACTTATCTTTTCTTGACCCAAATTAAGTTTCCCTCATTCTCTTCTTCAAAATCTAGCTTCAATTTCCCTGATTATTTTCCTTGCCTTTCACTGAATTCATTTTAATTAATCTTCTTAATATGTCTACAGAACTAGACCTAATATTTGAGGTGTGATCCGATCAGTAGAGACAATAATCAGCATTGGTGATCTGTATATTATACTTAGATTGATTAACATTTAACTCATCAATGAGAAACTGCCCAGGAGTACCATTTATCCTTCTCTAAGTCATATGTAATATAAGATATGATGTTCAAGTTACTGTATTCCTCTGAGGTCTGAATTGATACATGCAAGCAAAAGCTAAAAGCAAAAATGTCAATCACATTGACTTTCATCAGTCAATTAAATCCAACGGAAAGCTTCAATCCAAAGAGGTGATTTAGAAGCAGACAATTGAAAAGTCAAACTTTATTTTTTTCAGTGACAATACAAGATTGAAGATTGAAGCTTGAGAATCAAAATTTTAAAATGCTGAATTCAAGATGTGATGGCAATTAAGGGAGTAAATTGATGGAATAAAGTGATAGAAGACATCCCTATGGTGAGAGTATGAAATGAGAAAAACAAGACTATATTCATCCCAATGATGAAACCGTTCTGTTGACAAGGCATCACATTCTGGATGCTGTGAAAATACATTTCACCACTCAAAGGCACCCTTTGTGGATTTCAATCAGCTTTCGATCTGATTCCAAGGCAGAGGCCGTGGCAGAAACTTCAGGAATCCTCAGTGGATTAATCTTTCTTATCCAGACTGTATTCTAAGATCTCACTGCGGGTGAGATGTTCCCCTTGAGGCAACTTTCTGGAGTTGTTCCTGCCAAAAGAGGGATAAGGCAAGAAGCAGCCCCTTTACTTTTTAATTTGTACATCAATTCAATAATTCAGGCTCTCTAATCCTTTAATCATCACCTTCCAATGTCAGCAGATCATGCAATTCCAGACTTGCTTGTGCAGACAATACAGCCTGTCTCCCAGGTGGGAATGAAAAGGGCACCAAGGGCATTGGCTTCCTTTTGCCTAAAATAACAACTTGTAGTACATTACAAAAACTAAAGTGATAGTGTTTTCATTGATGTAATAGTCATTTACAGAAGTGATATGTACTTATCAATGTCTTGAAGTGCAGCTCCCAGCTTCCTTATCTCGGAACACATATTTCTCTTATCAGGCAGGGATGCCCCAATACAGCTGTCTTGAGATTCTTCCATTGAAAGCTGGGTACATTTCATTCCTGCAACTTGCAAAATTTTTGTTTCTAAGATCATCTCCCAGTTTCTTTATGGTGTTCCAATTTGCATTTTACAAAGTTTAATATTCTGGAAGCTGTCCAGTCCAAGTTTATAAGAACAGTACTCACCGTTCCAAATAGCATCAAGAATGCTATTTTACCATAAGAAACAGGTTTGGTTTCTGTCAGCCTGAGTCAGTTTCTAGTTCTAGAAATTGACTTTTCCTCCTGTGGGTGAGGCTCCACTGGTTTTAAGAGACTAATGAGATCAATCTGGCTAAAAAAAAAAAAAAACTAATAGCAAATTCCAGTCCTTATGATTTTTTTTTAAATCGCTGCCCTTTAGGATTTGAAAATGCCAGGAGTCTTCTTAGGCAACTTACAGTATCTAGTTAATTGGTTTTCAAACCAGTTTCAGTGTAGTGTTCAGAGGTGGTAATCAGCAAGTTCTGGCCAGTTCTGGAGAACTGGTAGAGGAAATTTTGAGTAGTTCGGAGAACCGGCAAATACCATCTTTGACTGGCCCTGCTCCCCCATCTGTTCTCTGCCTCCTGAGTCCCAGCTGATCAGCTGGGTCTTCTTTGGTTGCCCTTCTCAGGAGAACAGAGCAGGAAAGCAGGTTAGTGGGATGGGGAGGGAATGGGGATATTGTAGTATCCTTCCCCTGGAGTGGGGTGGGAATGGAGATTTTACAGTATCCTTTCCCTGCCACACCCACCAAGCCACACCCACAGAACCAGTAGTAAAAAAAATTGAATCCCACCACTGCTGTCCTTCCCTTCCCACGGCCACCAAGTCATGCCCACCAAGCCACACCACGCCCTCAAGCCACGCCACGCCCACAAAGCCATGCCCATAGAACTGGTAGTAAAAAAATTTTTAATCCCACCACTGGAAGTATCCAAACCTACAGTTTATGGATTCTTTTCAAATGGATGTGCCATCATCTGTTAATCTCTCTTCAGTTCTAATTCTGAGATTTTGTCAGATCTTTACATTATCCAGGTTAGATTCACTATTGTCTGCAGTCCTGTGGGGCAATAGAGGAATGTCTCTTCAGCAGTGTTTAATGTCTATGTGGAGAAGCCTCTGTGGAATCGCTCGGCCCATTGGCCCCTTTGTTGCTCTTTCTCTATATGGAATTAAGAAGAATATATATATATGTACGTGTGTGTGTGTGTGTGTGTATTCCCATTAAAATATACTACCTTGGTAGAGAGCACAATCTGCCATTGACAGATAGTCCTCGAATTAAAACACTTCATTTAGTGACTGAAGTTAGAACAACACTGAAAAATGACCATTTTTCACATTTATGACTATTGCATCATCCTCATGGTCATGTGATTTACATTCGAATGCTTGACAATTAAGTCACATTTATAATGGTTGCAATGTCCTAGTATCATGTGATCCCCTTTTGTGACTTTCTGACACGCACAGTTAACGGGGAAAACTGATTCATTTAAACAGCCATGTTACTAATTTAAGAATTGCAGTGAATCATTTAACAAATGTGGCAAGAATAGTTGTAAAATGGGGCAAAATTAACTTCACAAATTTCTTAGCAATATAAATTTTGGACTCAATTGTGGTCATAAGTTGTGGACTACCTGTATTTGGCCAGGGTCCTGACAGGTTGTCTGATTTTGTGCTATCATTTGTTGTATCTGTCCTACCTAGAATTGGAGTTCAGAACAAAGTTTTTTGGACTACATTTACTATAGTAGCAATAGCACTTAGACTTAAATACTACTTCACAGTGCTTTACAAATCTCTCTAAGCGGTTTACAAAGTCAGCCTATTGCCCTCAACAATCTGGATCCTCATTTTACCAACCTTAGAAGGATAGAAGGCTGAGTAAGTCACCTGAGCAAGTGAGAATCGTACTGCCAAACTGCTGGCAGCAGAAGAAGCCTGCAGTTCTGCATTCTAACCACTGAACCAATGATGGGATTCAATTTTTTTTACTTCTGGTTCTGTGGGTGTGGCTTGGTGGGCATGGCAGGAGAAGGATACTGCAAAATCTCATTCCCTCCCCATCCCGCGAACCTACTTTCCAGCTCCATTCTCCTGTGCAAGGTAACTGATCAGCTGGGACTCGGGAGGCAGAGAATAGATGGGGGCGGGGGCAGTCAGAGGTGGTATTTGCCAGTTCTCCGAACTACTCAAAATTTCTGCTACCAATTCTCCAGAACTGGTCAGAACCTTCTGAATACCACCTCTGCACTATACCACCGCAGCTCATAATAATATATTTTATGTAATTTTATTATATTGGAAAAAAAAAACTTATATAATAATTACAGGTCTCTAAATTTCATTGTTGTGCTCTCTAGCCCAAGGGTGGATTTGATCTGATGCTATGAAAGTGCAGCAAATTCTTTAATTCATTCGCACGATGAGTTGCACTTGTCAGTCTTGGGTATTATGCAGTTTAATGCGGATGAAGGGAGAGCATTTCCTGTCTCCCACAAGGAGAAAAGGGATCTTGGATCAGCCCTTTCTGTAGGCTACACTGAAAAGCAGCCTGTGTGTGACTGAACCATTCAGTGTAATAATAAATTATGGCCTCTTTTTGTTTTTACTGACTTCCTCTCCCCCTCACCCCTGTTCTGAGAAGTGAATCTCAGCTGGATAAAGGGATGAGTATGAGCTCCATCTGGAGATAAAAGTGAAGCATGTTACATAATTTGGCAGGCAGTGGAAAGAATTTGGCTCTCTGTACTATATGCATGCGGGAGTGCATGGAAGGTTAATCTTTCCTTCTCTGTTGTAAAAAAAAAAAAAGCAAGCGGAGAGAAGAGAGCGCTGCACTGCCCACACAATCTGTATTGAAATATCCTCAGACTTTGCAGCTAACCAAGTCTTGCTTGCTTGCTAAACCAAACAAAGGTAAAAGGTTTAATCTTGTCCACTGCCTTAGAACCATAGATTAAGAAGAGGATGAGCACCACAGAAAAATACTGGGAAGATACTTTCTTGGAATGGAGAATCATGGCAATGCTGTCATAAAGTTCCAACTGTCTGATCTGCTGCTTCCCATCCTCCAAATGTGTTGTATTTTGAGCGATTCTTGAATTCTGGTATCTATGGTTCTTTGTGCTAATGTTTGCTTGCTTGCTTCCTTCCTCATTCATCACTCAAAAGACATATTTTTCAGAGTAAAGGAACCACATAATCAATTTTTCAATCTGGACATCTCCTATTCTGTTCTGTTCTATTTTGTTCTGGAGTTTTCGGTTTTCATATTCCGATAGCTGGAATTCAACTTCAGTTATTATTTTAATGTTGTCAGAATAAAGATCATTCCTAATTCCAACTATACAAGTCAGAAAAAAAAGTTACACTTCATGGACATAACTGTGCTATCAAGCCCATCTGTAGAATAGGCTTCTCCCGCTGCCAAGAATTTTGGCGTATGTTGTCAACCAACATTATTTGGAATGTTATTCTCATTGTCCAAGCCATCATGAACAATTATCATGATGACTGGCAATGATCCAATACAGAAACAGAAATACTGAGAAGGTCTCTCATGATTTTCATTTTCTAATGATACACCTTAATACAAAGATATGCATTGCTTCAAATACTGGCCTTAGAGACAGGTTCAGGACTCCCACATGAACAACTTGAGCCTGGAGCAGAAAACACAGGCTTTGTAGTTCAAGTAAGCCCAAGGTTAAACAACTTCTACATTAAGTTTCTTGTGTAATTGCATTCCATACTTTTTATGATAGGTAGATAGATCTGAAGAATTTTCAGTATGATTGTTAAGCAGCAGGAATCAATGAGCGAGCAGAATAAAAGAGACATCAATGTCAGACCCAGCAGATACTTAGTTTTTCTAAGTCACACTCAAGGCTTTGGACAGTATATTAGTTTTCAGTCTTAGCCTCAACCTCCTTTGATTTTCAAAATTATCTACAAGCCCATAGTTTGCTTTCCTTGTTTGATTCTTCAGTACTAAAGCTGGGCATTTGTTGGAACAGTGGGACTTCAGTGAGCACTAGTGGTTCAATAATAAGGGAAAAGAATTGAAGCCTCAACAATAGTTTCTTAATGGAATGTATTTCTTCAAAAGAAACAAAAAAGGTTTGGCATTTATTGGCAACTAACATGATTTTATTTAGAAACAAAATAAATAAATGGCTTTTACAAACTAATTAATCCACAATTCTTTTTGGATTTTAGGTCACTCTCCCACACAAGATACATATTTTCCCAGATATGGGAAACTTGTATATCCTTGGAAAGGATATTCCAATGTTTAATGGGAGGGAGGAGTTGTTTCTTTATCGAGATATCTGGAAGCAATTTACACAAATCCTGCCATTTATCGTTCATATTTTGACCATGAAGAACCAGCTGCTGTATCAGAAGTAGAAGGAAAATAATAGCATTAGCATTTAGGCTTATATACTGCCCCATAGCATTTTACAGCATTTTCTGGATGGTTTACATTGGTCTCCAACCTTTTTTGTACCAGGGACCAATTTCACGCAGAAACACTTTTTCAAGTACTGGCAAAATCAATTCTTCCCCAATAGTAAAGGGCTTCTTTACTAATTCTTTACTAAAAACATATTTTTATATATATTTTAATCATGATTATTCATTCCTTGCAGCCCGATACAAAATGATCCACGGACCAGTACTGGTCTGGGGCCCAGTGGTTGGGGACCCCTGGTTTACAATATAAGCATGGTTTGCAATATGGCCCCTAACAATCTGGATCCTCCCGAAGGTGCCTTTTCAATAGGCAACTGAACTTTCTGGTTTTTCTTTGAAGATATGTCACTTCTCATCCAAGAAACTTCTTCAACTCTGATTGGATGATGAGGAATGGAAGGATTTATATCCCTTGCAGACAGCTGGTCATTTGTATTCTTTTAAAAAGTTGTTGAAGTCACTTGGAGGTTTATCAGTGTCCTCAGGGTCATCTGAATAGTGCAAATCTCCTATGTTGTGCCATGTGTTTATGAAGTGGTTGTTTTGTTTCCCCAATGTACAGACCTGCACATCTCACTGCATTGTACTGCATATACCATGTTGCTCAGTTTGTGTTATTTTATCCTTGGGAATTTTATCCTTGGGGTGGACAAGCTTCTGTCTTAGCATATTTGGTAGTGTAGGGTTCTGATAACTCCTATTTTGTGCTCCAGTGGGTGGTGAGAATCAAAATGTAAATATTGATCTGTGGGGGTGGGTTTCAATGTTCCAGTCTAAACATTAATGTTAAGGCTACTACCTCCCTTAATATGTACTGCATAATCCAGGAAGGCGAGACTATTTTCCTTAACAACTTCCTTCATGAATTTGATGTATCTGTCCACAGAGTAGATATGTTTGGTGAATGCTTCCAATTCCTGTGTTTTGATCATGACCAAAGTATTGTCCACATACTATACCAGTGGGTGGGTAGAATTCCTGTGAAGGAGTTTAGGGGTTTGGTTTCTACCTCTTCCACATGCAGATTGGCCACAATGGGGGACACAGCTGAACCCATGGTGCTATAGAAACCTTCATTGTATTTAAAATAGTGATCAAGCAGAGGTTCAACATGGCACATATGTGATCTGGGATGAGGTTGGTTTTGTCACCTAAGGTGCTGTCTTGTAGCAGCAATTTGGGTCCTCATTTTACTGATCTCGGAAGGATGGAAGACTGAATAACCTTGAGCCAGTCAGGATCGAACTCCGAGCTGTGGGCAGAGTTTGCCTGCAATACTTCTGTCAGCGTTCAGGATAATGTCAGTGTTCCAACCAAATTCTCCATCTCAGTTCAGCACTCAAAGTCCATCCAATAAGAATTTATTAGAGAAGTCATATTGGCACATCTGGGAAAACCTGAATCTGAATTCCTGTGTTTTCCCCTGGTATATTAAACTCACACCCAGCCCCTCTTCTGATGACCCTCAAGTCACACTCTCCAATCCACCTCCATTCTGAACTCCCACCAAGTCCAGCCATTCCCCTCCATACTCCAGCGACTTTGGCCTTAAGCTCTGCCAAAAGAATGTTGTTGTGGCTATCCTCCCTTCTCACTTTACTTTCATTGTGGCAGCCCCAAATCTGATTCAAGATGGATGGGGACTGACAACTGCACTATAACCACTGCACCACCAATGCCATCCCACTTCTCTGCTGGACTGAGTAGGGTAGGGAGCTTCTTCCTTCTCATATCCATCTTCTGACACAGTGTACTGCCAAAAAATATCAGAAAAGCTAAACAAAACCCATCATAAGGAAAACTAATGAATAAACATAATGTTGATCATTGATCATTTTGATAGATTATTGCAGCAAGCTAGAAAGTATAAAATAAATTTGAAGTCTTTCGATAGTCATTAACCCCTATATATGGAAGGGGTGATATTATTTTTCTAGGACATTATTTTTCAGAATAAAACTCAGCACATTTACACAATATTCATTTTCTTTTGTTATTTCAAAAGACCCCAGTGTCACACAAGTTGTCCACTTTGGAGTTTTAATTTGTTTCTGTTTAAAATATGAATAGGGGTATTTCTCTAAAATAATGCTGATAACATTATTGCCCTGTAATACGGTTTGTCACTTTACAAATGTCAGTGTTTTACACATGCCAATATTCTACACAGAATGAATTAAGTGCCATTACTAAAGTAGCCTCTGGGGATTATATACCCTGCCATCCAGGCAATTTTATCCAAACTTATCTTTCAAATATTTTTTGTAAGTATTTGAAACACTAAGCCCACTGCAGGCTCAAATAACTGTACAAAATCTTATTCATGGTGCCCACAAAGTTTTCATGTGGTTCTCTTCATTAAAACACTGGAGCAAATGTAGTATGCTTGACAGAAGTACAATGCACAATGGTGATTAAAAGTAAAGAAAACATGTTGATTAAAAAACCACGAAATCAAATCCCTCAAAAATACCCATCATATTTTCGATTTGTTCTTGTTTTAGGTGAATCTCATAGCTTATTAACCACGATGTAGGAGAGGATTAAGTTAAATATTGATACTGAGAGACCAGACAAATTTTTATGCCACCTACAAATCCAGAGTACATAACATTCAGTACCACTTGCTTCCACCGCTGATGAAATCTTAATGTCAATGTTCCAAGTAACAGCCTCCAAGAAAGAAGACTCCAAGGCTAGCAATTCCTTAAAGTTCCATTTTATTAGAGATGTTCATATTGGCACATCTGGGAAAACCCAAACCTGAGAGTTCTAGGTTTTCCCCATGCAAGAGAAAGTCAAGAATCCATCCCCTGCACCCACAAGTCCATCACATGGTCCAATCATATCTTCATCCCAACTGGAGACTACCCTCAGTCACTCTCCTCCCGGTGCAGGGTATTCGTCCTTGACTCCCAGAGAAAGGAATGTTGTTGTGGCTAATCTTCCATTGCTCCTTTTCCCGCTTTTCCAGGCACTAAATGTGGTAGCCTCAAAGTTCCAAAGGAAAAAATGGCTTCCAGGACTGACACTTAGTGGCTTGTCTTTCCTGGCGCTAAACAAACAGATTTTTAAAAAAAACCAAAGTAACTAGCTTACTTTAGTTGCTGTCCTTTTACCACACCTAAAATACATTGCCTGAAAAAGCCACAGAACAGGGACTATTCTTTTTTGTACTATATAGATAATTCCCGACTTTCAAGTGATCACTATAGCAACTGTTCAACATTATGACGAACCATTATGGTCCCGTTCTGAAGTTTCAGCAATCAATTCCCAGTGAACACATGGCTGCATTTTGAGTTCTCAGCAATCAGCCACTTGCAGCCATTTGCGGTATCTCAAGATCATATAACCACAATTTACGATGTTTTTTGCTGAAAACATTATTTATTTCCGTTTTTCAGTAAAAACAACCCATAGTGAACAATAGATTCATTTAACAATTGTGGTGTTTATTTAATGACCACTGCATAAAATTGGGTCTGATATATGACTGTCATAACTTATGGTTATAATAGGCATGGTCCATTATGGTCTTAACTTAAAGACCTCCTTATTGTAGCTATAACTCACCTTCCTCACAATCCTAGAAGTTGATTTATGATCTGCACAATTACATTTAATGCTTAGCAAACTGCATTCAGAACATTCTCAGATATATATGTCTCCAAATCTTAATCTTGTGGATTCATCCATCAGAATTTTATTAGCAGTCTAGAATTTTACCCCTCTTAATAATCACCAGATCTGTTTCCCTCACAAATTGTGGCAGGAAAATCTCTCTGTAGATTCATTAAAACTCAGTACTTTATATACTGGAAGATATCCACTCTCATTCATTAAGTCTGAAGAAAAGGGCTTATAATTTTGCCTCAGAGTGGTATCTGAATTATTTCACTTTTGCATGATGAAAATCAACTATATTTAAAATTAAGAATAGGACTAGGATAGCATGAAAATTAGGACAGCAACGAAGGTTTATACAGTAAATATTATTTTACTGTATATTAGCTATTGGCCTTTATGTGAGAAAGTAGAATCCAGAAAAGTTAACAAAAAAGAATTATGAAATTAAAACATATCTATAAAATGGAGAATTCCAAATATTGATTCTGAAGTGTAAAACCAGATCAAGAAAAATACATATCTGGGTAGATTATTGTTAAAAATCAAATGTAAATCACATAATCTTCATATATAAGGGGAGGGAAAAGTTTATAGAGACACAGATAACAATTCCATTTATTGGGGATTCAAGATTTATGTTTATTACCATGTATATGAAATAATGGAGTAAATTTTTATAATTTATGGTAGATTTAATGTTAAGAATAGAATTTACCTCATACTGATAGTATATTAATATGGACATTATTTCTTCTATTTCAGTAGGGGTTTTTTCTGTATGATTATTGAGGATAATTGCTGTAGCTTTTTCAAAATGGTACAATTACAATTCAAATGGTACAATGGTACGATTACATGTTGGCTGGGGAATTCTGGTAGTTGAAGCCCACACATCTTAAAGTTGCCAAAGTTGCAAAACACTGATGAGAAACAATACTGGGAGAATAATTACAATTTATTGCCAGAGTACTATTAGGATAGGGTTCATTAAGAGTAAAAAAAAAAAGATATTGCAATAATTTCTAATACAATGATGTAACTCCAAGAAGGAAATATGCTTGTTGGTTATTTGCAGACAAAATCAAGAACAGTGTTAACTCCTATCTTGCATTCTCCTTATAGTTCTGTTTCCTGATCAAGAAGTAGCTTTATGCCCCTTTTTCTGCAGGCCAGAATAGTGGAGCAGAGGAGAGCCAGGAGACAGAGTGGCTGTGTTCACACATCCATAATATTGTATGGTTTACTTGTATGCTTTGAGTCTTTTCCTACTTTCACATCAGCTACAATTATTTTTTCTTCTAAAACACAGGTGGGAAGCTATGGCTCCTTTATGACTTGTGGACTTCAACTCCTATGCTGGGTCAGGAATTGTGGGAGTTGAAGTCCACAGGCCATAGTTCCCCTGTTCTAAAACATCTGCATTAAAACAATTACACAAATTATGATGTGGATTTCTCCTTAATATATACAATTCTGTGCACTGTTGTGATTATGAACCGCAGCCTTGATAATATTTAGACTGCATGTATTTTTCTAAGATATGTATTTTTGTGTTCTACTTTTAATTGCAATATAGTGTGTCTAAATTTGGGGATGCAAATAAACGTGAATGACAGAAGTTTCATTAGAAAAAATTTCTGGTGAAACATTAACTGTTTTCTCTTGTAACTTTCATCTGAAATATGGTGTTGCTGCCTATTAGTTCCACTGCAATACCAGGAAGAAAAGATTATTAGTTCTTTTTCTTCCTTATCTTCCATCAGTTTGAACAACATGGATTTTAATTTACATGGACTTAGGGAGGAAAAAAGTTAAAACCTTGTAAAAAAAACTTAAATGGATACTTCCCCCATATGCAGCAATGAAAATATATAGCACATTGTAAGAATATTGGATAACTGGAAAACCAAATTCCATATAGAACTATATTTTAAAATTGGAAAAGATTTGTGATTGCATTTATAACCTGCTTTTATTTTTTTTTTAGTACCAAAATGTGTCCTGAATAACAAACTCAGATCCTGACAAACTTTTATTTAAGTCCTTTATATCCAACTTTTATTTAAGCTTTTAAATTTTATTCAATGCCTTTGCTTTTAATCTATTGTTTAAATATTATTTCTGGAAGCTCTGTGAAATTAAGTGTTGCAATAATTTAGAAAATAATCCCCTTGATGTCAACTAATCCTGTAACAATTCCTTTTCATGGTAAAATCATTCATTAAATACCTGCAAGCTTATTTTTTCTCACTTATTGTTTTATATCTTTGAATTACTCCTGGTATCTATAGCATATGGACAAGCCCATACAGTCTTCTCGGCAACATGTTAGGGCATTTATTTATTTATTTATTTATTTATTTATTTATTTATTTATTTATTCATTCATTCATTCATTCATTCATTCATTCATTTATTCNTATTTATTTATTTATTTATTTATTTATTTATTCATTCATTCATTCATTCATTCATTCATTCATTTATTCATTTATTTTTTATTTATTTATTTAATGACCCAACCAACTCTCAAATGAATTACAACTAAGAATCTGTATCTCTATCTCTGTTCTTAGAAAGATTTGTGTCTTCTTCCTCTTCCTCTTCCTCCTCCTCCTTCTTCCTCCTCCTTCTTCCCCCTTCTCGTCCTTCTTGAGATTGGCTACAATAACAGAAAGTTGTAAGCCTGCTAATGCTGTATTTCCACCCCCTTCTTATATTCTAGCGAATCAGGGCAGCCTCTATTTGAGTTGCTTGCAAATGTTCCCTTGTTTCTCTGGACTTAAAAAAACAATTCCATCTGTTTTGCCTAGGCAGTGGTCCTTTGAAGTCACTTTCCTTACTTTCTAAACTGAATCAAGTGGAATTATGATTCATCATCTCCCCTCTTCTAATCTTGAATCTTTAACTATTACACTAACTCTTTCATATTGTTATATGGAGGTGGTATTCAGCCAGTTCTGGCAAGTTCTAGAGAACCAGTAGCAGAAATTTTGAGTAATTCAGAAAACCAGTAAATACCACCTCTGACTGCCCCCGCCCCCATCTATTCACTGCGTCCCGAGTTCCAGCTGATCAGCTGGGTCTTTTTTAGGTATTTTTTTTAAAGTTTTTTAAATGAGTTCATTTAGGTTTTTACTTCCAGAAAGGTTTAAGCAAAGTTCAAAATAGGCAGTCCAAAAGTCATTCACAGGTTAATCAGTC
>BHFT01045190.1:0-35255 GCA_004320025.1 Laticauda laticaudata | reverse complement strand
TGTAGACATCATTCCAGTTCTTCCATCATCAGAATTCACAATCAATCTCAGTTTCAAAAGGCAGTTTTCCTGAATGAAAACCTTCTTTACACCTCTTCTTCTTGTCTACTCCTCTCCCTTTTTTTTTGCTCCTTTAATCATTCTTTTCTCAAGCTGCCATTTAACTTCCAGAGTTAGAGTGGACTGTCATTGTTGTTGGATCATGGAACAATGGTAAAACACCAGATATTGTGTTCCATTCCAGTTTGCAATTGACATCATCAATATCGTCCTTATTGTAAAACCCTCAATTAGGAAAAAGTAGAGTTATTAACGAGGCATTTTTATTGGCTCTATAATTGAAATTGAAGGAATTTCTTTAGGAGTTTTTTTAATAGGAGACAGAATAAAAAACTTGATATCCAAAGACTTTTTAATCAATTTCCACCATACTATTGCTTTTATAGGCTTTTATTATTTTTATTCTTTAAAATATATATTAATAGTAAGCAAGCAGAACTTCCCAGAATTATCAGGGACTCTAAAGAGACCTGCTTATGACTTAAAATGTTTACTTACATCTGAGTTATGTGGAATATATTTTTCTCCACTTCTATGTATAGTATGGTTAGTATCATTACAAAGAAAGAACTTTAGCCTTCAATCCAGGGGTAATACCCCAAAGATCTGGGACAACTATAAAAAGAGTGCAATCCTAAATTGCTCAGAGACAAGACTGAGGCAAATCTCTGGGCAAACATCTTCAAATTATCCTGGCAGATTGGAGAAGATAGTCAAATCAAGTTATGACAGAAAACAATGGATGGAAATTAATCAAGGAGAAAACCAACCTAGAAATAAGGAGAAATTTCCTAACAGTAAGAACAATTAACCAGTGGAACAGTTTGCCTTCAGAAGTTGTGGGTGCTCCATCATGGTAGACTTTGAAGAACAGACTGGAAATCCACTTGTGCAAACAGTTGAACTAAAAGATCTCCAAGATCTCTTCCAACTCTGTTATTCTGTTACTTCTGTTAGACGTAGAGAAGAATGTTTTAAATTCTGCCTTTAAAAAACAGTATGGTCTAAAAACCCAACTGTTCCAGTTACAGTTTGAGGTTCCATCTATAACATGAACTAGTGAGATGAACATTAATATGAAACAAGACTCAAAGAATGCATAAAACTTATTTCAAATTACTAGAAAAAGTTACTGACAAAGTAAAATGACTGATATCTCAAGGCACAAACTCATTCTAGATTTTTTTTGCTTTAATGGCCATCTCATCTTAATAGTTTAATTAAAAGGAAAGCAAACTTGGCTACCAAATTTCAGTGGCCTGTATCCAGCTCCAGCTTTCCGAGTGACCTAGCCATAATTGTCAGCTAAATCAAGTTGTTTGCACTGCATGACTGAGTTAGTGCTATGAAAAATCTAATAGTTACCAGAAATCCTCTGAGTCTGAAGATGGAGAAGATCAATTCAGCGCTGCATTATCTAATCACATTTCTAATTATGAAAAAGTAATGAAAACTAAAAATGAAGAAAATGTGATGTTGAGATCTAAGAAGTATCAATGTTTCATTTGTAATTGCAATAGCACTTAGACATTCATACTACTCCAAAATGCTTTACAGAACTCTGAGTGATTTATATTATCAGCATATTACCCCCAACAATATGGATCTACATTTTACTGACTTCAGAAAAATAAAAGGTCGAATCAACCTTGAGCCCTTCAGGATCAAACTCCAGACTGTGGGAAGAGTTAGCCTGCAATACTGCATTCTAACCTCTGTACAATCAGTGGTTAGAATGCAGTATTGTAAATGGTGCAGGTATAAAATCTTCTCTTTCTTTTTTTTTTTAAAGAAAAATATTTTTCTTTCAGATGCACTAGAAAAAGACATGCTCGAAAGAATATGTGCTACCCTTTTGTATCATTTTAGCTTAGGCTATTCAGTAATGCTGTAAAGTGATTTATTTTAAACACTGAAAATTTTTAATTCTACATAGCCTTATCTGGAATAGGTTTAATAGAAATTAATCAGACCTACTTCTAAACAAAAGGATCTGGGATGTGAGTAGAAATTATTTTAAATAACACTTGATTAGTCTTGATTCATGCATGGGAATTCTGATTTAGACAGTGGTGCAACATATTATTAAGGCATAGACCTTGCTTTCCCATCAAAGCTAAAAAAACACATCAAAGTTAAAAAAAAGACTTCTACAATTAAAGGTATCTAATAAGCTCATTTCTTTCCTTTGTTCTCACTTTGTCCCTGTCAGGGCCAGTTGCCTTGGTAACTTGTTTCTGTTCATATCATTTGTGGTCTTCTCTGGAAATAATGATTCAAATTACCTGAATTGGGAATGTCTTTCCCCCTTTTTCTAGTGTGGGTATACTTAACTTCATCACAGATGTTCAGCACAGATGTTTTTTTAATTTCTTAATTTTTTTAAACCCAAACTCACTTTGAACATCAGAGAAATTGTGGTCTATAAAACTAACAGATGCTAAGAATACAAAGACTTCAGATATGTTTAACATTAAATTTTTAAAAATTCTGAGTAAAATATAACACACAAAGAACAGAGATACTCAACTCTTATTCTCTAAAACTGAGATATGCACTCAATTAGGTAATTTTAAGAATTAGGTTCAAAGAAGAGATTCATAAGCTTGAATCTGGTAGACCTAAGCCTTTTACAGAGCACTATTTTTTTACCACCTCAAACCTAGGTAGCTTACATAACAGAGTTAAAATAATCATAAAACCAATTTAAATAACAAAATAGGGTATACTACATAACCATAAATCATTAGAAGAGGGGACTTTGCAGTCAGTCTAGCAGCATTATATTGGAAGATTCTAATCAGATTATAATATGTTCAATCTATAAGCACTTTGAAAATAATATAGGGATTACTAGAGAGCTGCATGGGTTTATAATGAAATTTTATCAGTCTAATCTTATTTCAGTAACTTGAGGGAATGCTATGAATTTTAACCTGATCTGAGCAAAACATTTGATAAATACACATGACATGCTGTTTAAAATTTGGGCTCTAATAACAACTGTATTAGATGGACATATAGCTAACTTGAAAATGATATTTAAAGAGTTCTCATCAATTGTTTTTCATTTTCTAGGATCGATATGAAATGAAATATCACAGGCCAGTATTGTGAAACAACTTTATTAATAATTTGAACTATATAAAGGCGAAAACATGTTGGATTTGTACAGCACACAAAATTGAATGAGACAGTTAACAGAAACAAGTTAAAAATATCAATTTAAATACAGGCATGTGTGATTCCTTTTCCTTTATGCAAAATAAATCAAATGCATGGGTACAGACATTGCTGGGGAATATGTGGCTTCCTAACCTGGAAAAGGGAAACCAAGACTCCCAGATTTCCTATTGGTATTTGAACAATTTCCTTGTGCTTTTACTCTGAACAGTCTTTTTATTGACAAAAGGACATGGTGCAAATTCAAACCAGTTCCTAGGACTGCATTAATTCACTAAATTCTTTTATTATTATTATTATTATTATTATTATTATTATTATTATTATTATTATTATTATTATTTAGGAAATATTATTTTTATTGTGATCATAACACCTCAGTAGGGATACTTATGATTTCAGGAGGGGGTGTCAAGATCCCTCCCTCTAGCTAAGATATATGCCATGGCAGTATTAATTCAGTTCAACCATGGCACCATGTTGCTAACAAATGTTTATATGTCCCCAATGAGACAGCAACCCCAGGGGCTCCTAGTCTCAACTACGTTGTAGCTTCTAGTATCTGGAAGCACATTTTACTTTAAATTGGCTCCAAGAGAAAGCATGGCATTTAAAATGCTCCTCAGTACTAGAATGAGTATTAAAATTTATGCACACACTTTTCAGTCAGTTGATTTTGTACCTAGCCTACTGTGATTAATGATTCCATGACAACAAAGGTGTTTCTGAAGGGAATAATTAGGAAAATAGAATAAATATATTTGTACAGTATTTAGTATATATTGCATAGGTAATTTGGTAATTTCAGTTTTGCTGCTGTATGCCACTGTGCATGCCAGCCAAAAGAACATAGATGGTTTTTTTGCAGCAGGGAGGGAGGCAGAAAGGCAGGTGGGGAAATTGCAGCACCTAGGCCTTGCCTGAGAGTGTTCAAGGCTCAACAGTTGACTGAAATACTAGAAAAAACATTTCAATGCATGGACAAAACAACTCCAATATTACATGTCTATGGAGATTCTCAGTCATCCAGGTCATGGTTGTCCAAAAGGTACTTTTTCAAGAGGCAACTGAACTTTCTGGTTTTTCTTTTAAGGAATTTTGTTTCTCATCCAAGAAGCTTCATCCAGCTCTGGCTGGATCCCAGAGCTGGAAGAAGCAGCCATTTTGTTTACCTGTTTTTTAAAAAATCCATATTTTATTCATTCACAATCGAACAACAGTTGTGAGGATTTCTAAGTTCTAAATTATCTAATTATTGCATATAAAATGTTTGATTTGTATCCTATCTGATATTTCTCCATCAAATCTGATTTACCACAACAGAATTACTTACAATTTCTAAGAATCCAGAAATATATTCTCAATCAGTACTCAATGTTCTTAGTATTGATTTTTTGTTGGCTAAATATCATAAAACATGACAACAAATGTTTGGGGATAGTGTATAAAGAAACACATGGGAGATTTGCATCCAAGCATATGCGTACATTTTAAAAAGTGTTTCTAAAAATTCAAATATGGTTTTCATTAACTGATTTTTTCTCATTTTGAGAGTTTGAAAGTTGGCAATTTTCTGTCTGTTTCTTTCTTACTTTCGCACTGAAAATAGAATTATATGGTTCAGAAGCCAAACAAATTTTAGCTTCAATATGTATGTTTTGTAAATTTATACATGGGAAAAATGATTTCATGCTTTCATTTAACATTGGCTGCTAATATCAGAAAAATGTTAAAAGAATACAGTAGTTTATTAATTGCATATGATTCTATCTATCAATGTGCTATTCATATCAGTACATTATTACAGTCACATATATATTACTAGGCTCTAGTTTAGTGAAATATCAATCAAATGAGAAAGATAAAAACTACAATCAAAGAATTTTCAAACATTAGCAATGTTTCTTAAGGCCACTGGTGTATATAATCTTTCATAATTTGCTTACTCAATATAATGATTTAGATGTATATGATTTCTAATGTGTCTATTAGCAATTGTAATTAAATTGCTAACAATATTTTTATTAATACTACATTTAGCTTATATATTCTCAGTTAAAGCATGGGAAGCACTTGCTTTATAAACAACTTTTAACATTAGGTTTTGATGCTTAAAATTGTTTGTCAAATCAAAATCATTACTAAATGCTATTTAGTTATTCACTAGGGATCATAATAACGTAATTTGGACTTGATAAATATGTTACAATCATAATTGACAAGAATGCATTAGCTCAGAATATTGCAAGCAATTAAGGAAAANTATGTTACAATCATAATTGACAAGCTCAGAATATTGCAAGCAATTAAGGAAAATTCTAGAGTCTAGCCTAAATGATAGAAAACAGAGCTGTTAAATCAAGACGCCAATGATTCAATATATTTCAGGAATAATTGATAGGACTGAGATTGTTTTTGCAAACCAGAAAAATTGATGGCTATGAATAATGTCCTGCAAGTTCTAATTATCTTGATAGATGATATCTTCAAAACAAGATTGATGGGTGTGGACTCTTACGGTAAAACAAATTGTGGAGGAAAATATATGACCACTTAATGATTACATTAAAACCAAGGAAAAAAGTTTATTGAAACAATCTGATTTGTATTTACTGAAATATAATATAAACATATTATAAAAACAATAATTGAATATGAGATTAGAAATTGGTAACCAAAGTATTCCAAAGTATTTCAAAGTAACCAAAGTAAATTTTAATGAAAGTAAAGAAAATCATACCACACTAGAACATATTCCATCACATCAAAAGCACCGAGGTGCTTCCGGGTTGAAAGGATTTACAAGTGAACCAGTGTTGTCCAGAGATGCATAGCTGGGGACTCCTTTCATGTCCCTGGCAGGAGCTAGAGCAAATAATAGGAGATCATCCCGTCCCGCCACAGCTCTTGGGTCTTGAACACAGGCTTGCTATTTGTCAACATAGTGTCCAAACAAAGAGAGCTCCCATGCTCCTTACTAAAACACATAATAGCTTAAAAATAATAGGTTAAAAATAAAACAGAAGAAAGAGGTTTTGGTTGCCTAAGAACATGGTACCCACTACATATAAATGCCATCAAGGCAAAGGTTCCATGATAAGTATAAAATAATGAACTATATAACAATAAATGAAGCAAAATTGCTCTATTGATTACACGTATAGATGAACACACACACAAAGAGGCATGACTGATTTGGGAAGTTATTATACTGTAAGGCTGAGGAGAAGAAATAGTTTTGAGTAAGGGGCAAGCTGAAGTTAATCTGTACAGATTATTAAATAATTTTTTGTTTTCACAACTATTCTTATTTTCTCAGGAAAAAAAATGCCTTATGTGGAAATTAATAATCCACATGCTTAAAAAAAGCATTCTGTTGTCTAGATTAGTCTAGATTTCCCACATGGTTGGTTCATTTCTACATTTATTAGTCAAGTACTTCATGTACAGATTACAAAAATGTTTTTCCATATGTGAGAAAGTATATATAGTTACATCACCACAAGGAAGCACCATGTAATGCTCCAGTTTTATTGAATGTCATTGAATCACACATCTAGCTACCTGTTTTATTTGAAACAGGTAGCTAGATGTGTGTATTCAATGACATTCTTCTATCAGGAATATGCAAATCTTCATTATTTGGGTGATTATATACATTAGTTTTAGGAGCTATCTAGGTCCTGTTTTCAGTGGTTTCTAGAAAGGAAATGTAAAAATAACTTTTAGAATATATATTATATATATATATATATATAATATATTATGTATATGTATTATGTATATGTATATGTATTAATGTATATGTATGTATATGTATATGCATTGTGCCATGTTTAGTGTCTTCCTTCGGGTATTATCCACGTCATTGTAGTTCTGTTAAAGTGTAGCTCATTGTAGTTCTGTTAAAGTTGTAGCAACGTTTCAGGCAGAATCTCATCTGCCATCATCAGGCTTCTGTATGGAAGTGTGTTCTCACAGTTCCTCTGTTTAAATTTGAGGCTGTCTATTTCTGATTGGCTATTAACCTGGGTCTGTGTTCATTGACTTGGAGTTTGATTGATTGGTGTTTCTGGTTTCTTCTGTCTGTTTTGTGTTTGGAGGCTTTCAATGCTGCTTGGCTTGTGGTGAAAGGACGGCTCCGCCTTCATCAGCAAGCTGGGTTTCACCTGGGTGCCTGGTGGGGGGGTGTTTGAGTTGGAGGCATTAGTGCACGCATTGAAGAACACAAAAACTCAATCAGAAAAGAAGAATGCACCTCTTCCCTGGTCCAACACCTCAAAGCCACAGGACATGAAATTGACTTTAAAAATACCAGAACCATCGCCAAAACCGAAACACTTCAAACAACAGAATAATCAGAGAAGCCATAGAGAGATAGAAAAAACGCCCACACAGCATGAAATAAACGAGATGATACCTCCCGCCTACCAACCATTTGGAAAACTGCCCTCATTATATAAACGAGTACCTAACATGAAGAATGACACCAACCACACCCCAAGTGCCACACAAGATTGCTACCACCACACTCCACGCAGAAAAAAAGACTCACACCCACACAGAAGGGAGACACGACCACGACCAGAAGCCATACTGCACTGCACCACTACCCACTTCAAACCCCTCTGACCCATACAAGAGCAAACTGACACCCACCCATGAAGATGTGGCACGACCACGAACACGAAGCCAAACAACAAGATCACAGCTTCACCAGCTCAAATCCCCAGGGCTCTGGATTCGAATTCTTCTCATGAAACAGTTTGCAATATGGGTGACAGTGGTGATTCCCATAGGGGTCATCTTAGCAAACACAACTTCCCATACTTAGCAAAACAACTACAGCCCCATGCTGAAACCGCAGCTTCATATGTACAAAACTCATACCACTTCTTAGAAATAATCAAAGAGCTACACGTAGAACAAGAAGATCTGCTTGTAAGTTCGACGTGGTTTCACTATTACTCAAGTCCCGATAAAAGAAACATCTTGGAATCATCAAAATAAATACCAACCAGCTAAAGACCTTCATGGAACTAACAGAACACTGCCTAACAACACATATTCATATACAAAGGACAAAGATACAAGCAAATTGAAGGAGCCCCTATGGGATCACCACTGTCACCCATCATTGCAAAACCTGTTCATGGAAGAATTCGAATCCAGAGCCCTGGCTAATGCACCACAAACCCAAACTATGGCTAAGATACATCGATGTACACATTTGTGATTTGGCCCCATGGAAAGAAACCTAAACAATTTCCTAACACACCTAAACAACTACATCACCCCAAAATCAAGTTTCACTCATGGAAACGGAAATAAACAAAACAACTACCATTCCTAGATGTACTAATCTACAAAAGAACAGATGGCCACACTGGGACAACCATATACCAAAAGAAAACACACACCAACCGCTACCGTTCAACGCCCAATCCCACCACCACCCAGCACAGATAAATTCTGTGGCGAAGACACTAATTACCAGAACCAAACGCCTGGCAGATAAGACACATATAAAGACTGAACTATGCACCCTGACTGAAGTATTGACAGCCAATGGCTTTCCACAAAACAAATCACCAGCTTGATCCACAAAAACACACCAAAACATAACAGAGACCTAGAAGACCAACAGAACCTATGGAACAGCTGTCTTGCCCTACATAAGAGGTACTACAGATAAAATCAGTAAGCTATACAACAGGCATCACATCAAGACTGCCTTCAAAACAGACAAAAAAATAGCAGCCATCCTGAGGAACCCCAAAACAAAATTGACCTGGAAAACCAAGCATATACGAAATTCCTCTGTACATCATGCCCGTCCACATACATTGGACAGACCAATAGAAGAATAAAGTACCCGCCTAGATGAAACAAAAATGCAGTAAAAAAGCTGGAACACACCTCCTCACTAGTCCAACACGTGAAAACCACAGGTCACAACATCAAACTTCAATGGCACCAAACCTAGCACTATAGAAAACCCCAGCCACAGTAATCATCAGAAGAAGCCATTAAGATTGAAAAAAAGACCTGACAGCATGAATAGAAAGATGATTCCGCAGACTGTCAATCATTTGGAAGCCTGCACTCTCAAATAGAAGATCTCCACACCACAAAACAGACAAACACCTGAGCACAGACAGACTCCCTCTGATGCCTCCAACTCAAACACCCCCAACCCTGAACACGACAGACTCCCCTGATGCCTCCAACTCAAACACCCCCCCAGCAGCCAGGTGAAACCCAGCTTGCTGATCGAAGAGCAGCCGTCCTTTCACACGAAGCCAAGCAGCATTGAAAGCCTCCACACACAAGAACAGAGTGCTGCAGCCAATCAAAAGCCACAAACAGACAGAAGAAACAGAAACACAACAATCAATCAAACTCCAAGTCCAATGAACACAGACCCAGGTTAATAGCCAATCAGAATAGACCAGCCTCAAATTTGAAACAGAGGAACTGTGAGACACACTTCCATACAGAAGCCTGATGATGGCAGATGAGATTCTGCTGAAACGTTGCTACAACTTTAACAGACTACAATGAGCTACAACTTTAACAGAACTACAATGACGTGGGATAATACCCGAAGGAAGCTAAACAGCACAATGTAAGTACCCGCGAGAGCTTTTAAAAAACAACAACATATATATATATATATATATATATATATTTAATATATTATATATATATATATATATATATATATATATATATATATATATATATATATATATATATTCTATTACTTCTATCACATCAAATTGAGGGTGTTGTAATATGTAATTGGTTACTCTTCTGTTTTGCAAATGGAAACTTTAACTTTTCATTACGGCGGCCCTTTAATGAAATACAGATAATTTGATTTACACAGAAGTCAGCTGCTATACTAAAACCAAATATCACTTCATACTCTGAAGTAGTAAAGACATTCACAAACCCTTGGTGACAGATAAATGACCATATGCGTTCTTTAGGCAAGACTAACAATCTTAGAGAGACTGATTTATTTTCCTGGCATAGTATTGTAGACTGAATGACTTCCGTGTGTGCCTAGAACAATATAATTAAAAAAGAATAAATTTGCTCATAGCCAGAGGAATTGGAATGAAAATTTGCTTTGTGAAAAATATGCATAATTTGCCAATTCCCTCAAGCAAAAGCCTAAGTTAGCCAAACCTCTGTTTCAAAACTGGGTGATTAAATATACTTGTGAGTTCTTTCTATTCTGCCCTGTTTCTCCAAGAATACAGCCTCCCCAATGGGAAGTAATACCATGTTTTATAGGCACGAAATGAAATTAAACCCGCCCCCCAAATTAGGCTATATTAAAAACATGCAATGGGGGGAATGGTGGGGGGGCTTGTCGTTAGGAAGTACTTTTTATTGCATACCCGGATATGGTGCTGCCTGCATTCACCCCGATACGAAGTGCCCCACCAACGCAGAGGTCAACAATCCAAGCCGCCGCACCCACCCAAAGATGCAAGGGGGAGGGAATTAAGTCACCCCCGAAAAAGACATGCCTAGCCATTTTTTCGGGGCTCAAAAAAAAAAATAAGACCCGGCCTTATTATATGAGAAATACGGTTGAAATCTATTCAAAACACTCATATTACTAAAAAAAATCATAACTAGTGTGAAAGAAGCAAATGTATTATTTAGTTGCTGTTGCTATTTTTCAAAAACTTAAAGAATATCATTTAATCATTTATTTGTACAAAAATTGAAAGGCCATTTTTCTAGTGCACTAGAAAAACCAGTCATGTGCTATGTAGCTTAGAATCTGGCATAGTTCTATTACTGTCACTTCAGTGAATTGCATCAGCCAGAATAATCATAACATTTGCCAGCAACAGTTCACATGGGTTCCAAATGTTTCCACAACATGTTTGATTCAGGTGTAACTACTGCATTATGTTATCAATGCAGTGTTTTAATTAAGATCCTGGTGAGGTTGATGGAAGGAAGTTCTTTCTTTCTTTGGCATCTGCATGACCTGTCCAACACATCAAACAAGAAAAAAACAACACAGCAAAAATCTAGTTTGCCTGTCAATCCATTCAATGGCCTGTTTTGGTAAACGAATATCTAATAGTGAGATGAGCTCTGTGCACTGAGATGTCTGAAAATCTGCAATTCATTTGCAAGATGTAGCTATCTGGGGAAATGCTGAGTATTAGAAACAGACCATCTGCCTTTCCTTCTGTGGATAATATATTTTAGCATAATGCATTGAAAGGAATAGACATTAAACTGGTTGTATTTTTCAGTTAGATTTAATGTTGTGTATCCACTTTAACTCCATTGAGTTTAAATTGTTGTGCACAAATATTGTCAAAAACTCCAGCTATGTAGTGAGTCCAATCATCAATGTATTGGGCTTGTTGCTTAATGATTCCTTCATGCACAATGTATATAAAATATAACATAAAATCCCACGTTCTCTGCATTTTGCAAGCATTTAAACCTCATATGAAAATCACAAGCAAAGCCAATAGAAATGAGCCATAGTTCATATCTTTCTTTTGTACCTCAGTAAAAATGTATGAATGTCTGGACTGAAATTTTGTTCAGGCTATAAGAATATTGCATAGTAATAGTCTTTCTTATGAATCTTCCAGCCATTTATTGGGAGACAAATCAAATCTGGAACAGAGGTTCATGTGCAGGTCCTCTTTTGATCCATTATTCTTTTCCCAGAAAATCTAATCTATAGGAAAGTAATTAGTAATCCATAACCTGGGACAGCCATAAGAGAATGTGGTAACCTGCAGGGGTGGAATTCAAAATTTTAACAACTGGTTCTGTAGGCGTGGCTTAGTTGGTGGGCATGGCTTGGTAGTAATGTGACTGGCTGGACATGGCCAACACAATATCACTCACATCAAGGCATGCATCTCCTCGCCTGGCCTCTCAGGACTGCGGGGATGCTGCAACAGTCGTAAGTGTGAAAAATGGTCATAAGTCACTTTTTTCAGTGCCATTGTAACTTTGAATGGTCACTTCACACAAGCAAAGTATCAGCAAAGGAGGGGGAAAAAAACTCCAGAGAAGTTCCTGAGATAGGAAGTCTAGTCCTGCCAAGAATGTAATAAGGGTCAACGGAGAGGCAATTTCTCTCCGTTGAAAAATTCTCTCAACAGAGAATTTCGGAGAAAAACATTCTCTCACCAGAATGTTTCCTTCCTGTCTTCCTTACAGGATTAGCCCAGTAATTTCTTCTAACAACCAGTTCTCCAAACTGCTTAGAATATTAAAAACCGGTTCTAGTGAATAGGTGTGAACTGGTAGAATCCCACCCCTGATAACCTGCTGTTAAGTTTGAACAGGTAATAAACTACTGTCAAGCTGAAATCCATCCGGAAATTTTCTTAACCTGGTTTGAGCTTAAGCTGGCATGAACATTGGACAGACATATCTTAAATAGTAAATGTGGATATAACCTCTGATTCAGAATTTAATAAACAATAAAATGGAATCATAATATTAATATATTAATCTGTGACCAATGAGATTACTATCTGTAATGCAATAATTATAACAACATCATCATAAAACCAATCAGCTTTAAAAAATTTTTTATTCATTTAAAAAGATTAAAAAAACAAANAACAACATCATCATAAAACCAATCAGCTTTAAAAAAATTTTTATTCATTTAAAAAGATTAAAAAAACAAAAACAATTATACTTCACTATAAAACATGCCGAATCACCTGCAATTATTTTAAGGAAGATATGCATTTATAGGAATGTTCATGTACTTAGTAATAATTGATAGTTTCCTACTGTAAAATTAATTAATTTGTATTGTTCACTACTTTATTTTACTGTTAACATGCATGAAATATCTATGGTAAAAGGCATAAACAAGATGGTATCATTTTGCTATCTCGAAGAGCATTTTAAAAAAATCTTAATGTTGACATATCCTTCGTATTATTGATAGGTTTGTGAAGCTGATTCTTCTGAGGAAGCAACAGAATATGATACAGCAGTTTTTTTGAGATTTTGAGAATCCTAAAATGAAAAACACAGAAATGTGTCCTCACAAAACTACTTTACCCAGCCTACCCTAACCTCGGCACATTCTTTGAATATTCTATGAAGACAGGATTAACAAAATCTGAAGCAAGAATCTGTATTATTTCCTTTTCCCCCTCAAAGCCTTCCACAATAAATCCTTCCACAATAAATTATCCTGTTCTTGGATCAAGGCTGTTGAGTCCAGCCTTGTCAAACTAGGCTTTTCTCCCTGTTCAATACTCAAAATGGACTATGAGCAAGCCAAGCAAATGCTGAGACAAAGTGTAGAGCAGGGCCCCCCAACTCCAGTCTGTGACTAGCACAAGCCCCGACATGCCAGAAACTGAGCTGTGCAAACAAGCTCAGTAGGCAGGGAGCACATGAATCCATTCCCCCTCCGGTCTGCAGAAAAATCTCTCTCTACAAAACTAATCCCTGATACCCAACAAGTTGGGGGCCACTGGGGTAGAGGACAGTGGTGGGATTCAAAATTTTTTACTACCGGTTCTGTGGACATGGCTTGGTGGGTGTGGCAGGGGAAAGATACTGTAAAATCTCCAGTCAGAGGTGGTATTTGCCAGTTCTCCAAACTACTCAAAATTTCTGCTACCGGTTCTCCAGAACTGGTCAGTACTTGCTGAATACCCCTTCTGGTAGAGGATTCTTAGAAAGGCAAGCAGACTTGGAGAGCTCCATTGCTTCTGGATCCAGATTCTATCAAATATACTTTTACCCTGTCAGTTTGAGATAGCAAATAATTGTAAAGTCTTTGCCTGCATGATCCTATGCAGCTCTTCAGCCATCCTGGAACACAAATATAAAAGGATACCGCTGGCTGAAAGGCTCTGTCCCTGTGATTTTGGAGAGGTGGAGATGGACATGTCCTTCTTTTTATACAGATATTTGAGAAAAAAATTTCTCATTAAGAGGTATTACACTGGATGTTCCAGCAGTGCTTATCTTTAGTAGCTGCTTAAAGACGAACAGATTGTAGTCACAGCACAGGTAGCTAGTTTCTTATAGCAGCACTAAAGATTCATCAAAACCTGATGAATAATCCATTACAATTATTTTGGACAGTTAATGCCCTAAATCTTTTGATATTATCACCTGGTTGCATTTTAGTATCCACTGTTATAAAAATAATTCAATAAAAGAGGCAGAGGCTTTCAATTAGGCAGAAGCCGACACCAACTTTCGGGCCTAGTTGTCCTTTTCTCACAAGAATAACTATAGGACTTCATGGTTTAAAAAATAATATGTTTTAGCTTAGGCTATGTTCTTGCTTATGTGCTACTGACAGATGGGATGCCAAATTATTATTTTAACATAGATTTTATTTGTTATTGTTATTATTTTATTCTAGAATTTTTAACTAGCTCCTAGTTGAATTAATACAATCAAGCTCTGTCTGCCAGTAGCAGAGTTGGTATGTCACATCGCATCCTGCAATTATTTTATCATACTGTGGTCTTTCCAGCTGCCACAACAGAAGCTGGAATACTATGATTTGTGTCCTCACTCTTTTGGATAATTTTTTGAAATCTGTTATACTACAACTGGGAACCAGGACACAGATATATTGCCTGCAAAACAGAAAATAATTGCCAGAAATGCTAGCTTCATTACAGATTTAAGCAAAAAGCTATAATTTGCTATAATTTTGTATCTAAGGAAGCTAGACCACTGCTTCTGGTGTGGTCGTGATGGTACCTTAAAATTTTCTGAGGAGACATTCTTGAACTATGTGTGTTATAATTTGTTCTAGTGCACCACAGTTTCATTGCGGGCTCTTGGCCATTGCCCACTTAAAGAACTTTGCCTTAGTTCTGACATGGCCTGTTTTGATTCTACTCAGGTGGCCTTCCTGGAAATGGTTTTATTAAGTGGATACTTAATAATAAAAGTTTAGTAAATGTATTCCTGCTTGCTTATTCAGAGAACTAAAAACAAAAAGAGAAAACCTTGTTATTCTTGTCCCAAGGGTGTCCCCACCTTTGGAATAACCATGACCTGGGTGACAGAGAATCTCCATAGATACATAGATTACCTGGGCTGCTGGTCTGAGGTCTGAGTTTGACAATTTGGTTGCAAACGTTTCATCACCATTTGAGGAGACATCATCAGTGCACTTTGAATTGTGCTCACTGTCAGAGCATTGGCCTTCAGATACTTTTTTATGTGATGCAAATTAGTGTGGATGTTTTTTGTACCAAGCTCGGAGCTCTGACCAACAGCCCAACTACCAACCCGAGCTACTTATTTCAAATACATTTCATACTTATTATCCTTCAAGTGTGGGTGGTAAATATATAAGTAATTAGATTTTGTTCCTTATTTAATACCCCCCTTTTAATATTGTTGATGTGTTTAAATAATTAAAGTAATCTTATTATGGCTTTAATATTTAAGAAGTATTTGTCATCCAAAATGTATCAGCAATCCTGTGTAGCAGTGGGCTGATGTAATATCATTGTGTGCCTTATGTATGACTAAACGAAATAAGCATATGTATTTGTACAATTTTGAGAGAAATTTTCATCTTTCAACCATATTTATGTAGCCTGAATTATAACACCTGAGTTACAATTGAGTTCAAGAGACGAATCTCCCAGATATTTTCTTTTAGTTCCAATACATTTTATTCTCTCATCAAGCTTGCTGCTGCATACCTTTCTACCAGTGGGGCGATCTAGAGAGTAGCTTCCCTCCTTGCTGTAGAAAAGAATATTTCACTTCTGAGAACATTTACAGTACTTGTCATATCATTAGGAAAAATAACACATGAACAGGATACTTTACTTTAAGCTATTAAATGGAAAGTCCACTAACCAAACACCAGTCAACTGCTGAGCCAGTGATACCCAAAGAGTATAAGTAACCTAAGGGCATCATCAGTTCCAAAGGGACCACTACTAATATAAGATAATGGGAACTGGCTACTACAAGTGGCGCCATCTCAATTGAACAAGGGATTCAGCTCAATTGAACTGTAGCAAAAGAAAGGCTGCCTAAGGATTGAAATAAATTTTTTGTTATAGATATTTGATAGCTTTCTTTTTCTTGGGGAAAAAAAGTTGTCAGCATATGATGCTTGTGAAAAAGACAAAATTTGAAAGAGGAAAATTTAGATTAAATAATTTTAGAATAAATATTTGAAACGTGTATTCATAAATACAGTACAGTATATATTATCAATTTCAGGAATTCTCTGTCAGCATTCATATCAACAAACATTCCAAAATATTATATTTAATGATTTAATTGTAATACTAAAATCATAAAAGAGGTAAATTTTCCAGAGGCTTTTTCTTCTTGCTAATTATTATTGTATATTTAGATAGCGGCATTGAATATTTGACATACTTCATATAAGTGATGACGGAGAAAAAGACCTATGTCCTACCAGCAGATATTGCTACAGCAAGCTAGAAGTGAATAATGCAGGCACCCATCAGTTGATTTGTTGAACATGTTAGCCAGTGATGTCTCTCTTTTAGCTTCTGGCACTATTTTAAAGTACACATTGAAGTAGAATTGTTTTTAAAAAGCCCATGTTTAGCTTACTATCACTTTTAAGTTGAAAAATATTCCAGGATAGGATATTTTAGTCATATTTTTAAGGGTACAAAATTTCATAAACACATATTTGAAATGTAAGTCTTGTAGATATCACTGGTCAATTTGCCTAATTAGAAGAACCAATTTGGTGTCGTGGTTATGGCACCAGCAGATTGTGAGTTCTTGTCTCATCCTAAGGATGAAGCTAAACTGGATGACTTTGGGCTAGTCAGCCTGCCTTAGCCACAGGAAGCAGATAATGGCAACCATTTCCAAAAACTTTGGCAAGAAAACTGCAGGGACCTGTCACAGCAGTTTGCTGAGAGTCAGCACTGATTCAAAAGCACAAAAAAATTACATAACTATAAATTATAAAATAAACTATAAATTAAATCTGAAGCAGCTTTCTAAAATGAAAAAAGCTTTCCAACTGTGGGAAAAAACCCAGTCATGGCTATATTTAGAGGGATCTTGGCCTCATATACGGGTGAAACTAGAAAAATTAGAATATCAGTTAAAGTTCATTTATTTTAGTAATGCAACTTAAAAGGTGAACCTAATATATGATATAGACTCATTACATGCAAAGCAAGATAGTTCAAGCCATGATTTGTCATAATTGTGATGAATATGGCTTACTGCTCATGAAAACCTCAAATCCACAATCTCAGAAAATTAGAATATTGTGAAAAGGTTCAATATTCTAGGCTCAAAGTGTCTAGGTCAAAGTGTCCCACTCTAATCAGGTCATTAAAGCCCATATCACATCGCAAACGTTCCTGGCTTTAAATGGTCTCTCAGTCTGCGCTTAGTCTGCGAAGCACAAGCATTGGGAAAGACTGCTGACCTGACAGTTGTGCAGAAAACCTCATTGACACCTCCTCCATAAGAGTGAGGTGATAAGGCCTCAAAGGGAATTGCAAAAGAAGTTGGATGTTCCCAAAGTGCTGATCAAACTACATTAATAGAAAGTTATGTGGAGGGAAAAGTGTGGAAGAAAAACGTGCACAAGCAGCACAGGATGATGCCAGCCTGAAAGGATTGTCAGGAAAAGGCCATTAAAATGTGTGGGGACTTTTCACAACGGAGTGATGAGGCTGGCATCAAGAGCCACCACACAGGACGGATCCTGAACATGGGCTTCCAAAATATCATAAGTTTCCTCTTGTCAGCCACTCCTGAACAATGGAAAAGCGTCTTACCTGGGTAAAAGAAAAACAGAGTGTCTGTTGCTCAGTGTGTCCAAAGTCCTCCTTTTCGTCCTTGAGAGCAACCTTTTGCACTCTCATTTTGGAAATCCCAAGACTCAGAGTCTGGAGGAAGAATGGAGAGGCTACACACTGCAAGTATGCTGAAGTCAGTAATTGAAAGTTTCCACAGTCTGTGTTGATTTGGGGAGCCATGTCATCTGCTTGGTGTGGCCACTGTGCTTCAATATAGTCCAGGTCAGCGCAGCCATCTTACCAGGAGAATTTTGGAGAACTTCATGCTTCCTTCCGCAGATGAGCTTATGGGGATTGCTGACTTCATTTTCCAGCAGGACTTGGCACCTGCCCATTCACTGCCAAAGCAGCCCAAAACCTGGTTCCGTGACCAGGATTACCTGTGCTTGATTGGCCACCAAACCCCTGACCTGAACCCCATAGTAAATACATGGGGATTGCCTTAAGAAACGATGAAGAGACATGAGACTGAACCAATGCTAGAAAGATGCTATTGAAGTCATTCCTTGGTCTTCCATAACACCTTCAGCAGTTGCCACAGGCCTATAAGCTCATGCACCTTGAAACGAGGCCCAACCAAGTACTGAATTATAAGTATATGCACTGCTTATATACTTTTTCAGAGGTCCGTATATTGTTCTTGTACAATCCTTGTTTTTATTGATTGCATGTAATATTCTAATTTTCTGAGATTGTGGATTTGAGGTTTTCATGAGCAGTAAGCCACATTCATCACAATTATGACAAATCACGGCTTGAACTTTCTTACTTTGCATGTAATGAGTCTATCTCATATTAGGTTCACCTTTTAAATTGCATTACTGAAATAAATGAACTTTTGCATGATATTCTAATTTTTCAAATTTCACCTGTATGAATGGTGTCCCTCAGAATGTTGGGTTCAGTTTTACACAACAAGCAATGCATTCATTAAGCTATTTAGTTGAATATAATCCCAATGGTTATTTCAATATTTGGATTTCCCCACCAGTCCTGTTTACCAAGCTATTGAGTTAACTGAACAACAACAAAATCACAAGGATGCAATGAAATGAAAATGTATACAAAGTACTTGAAATTAATATTCTGTTTTGTATCACTGAGTTTTAAGAGAGAATGGAAATTCCACTTACTTGTCTTTGAAGGAGAGGCAATGGATATTTAAAATCAAGAAGTCTCTTTCAGAGCAAACTTCACCCAAAAAACCTGCTGAAAATAACATTCCTGTGAGCAAAATCTGGTGAGAAAATAAGGTATATAAAGTATTTCAGACATTCTATAGAGCATGAATTTCTAGGAGAATGATAATCTAATTGTATTGGCTGGATAAAAATGCAGTATAGGATGAAATACTTTGAAATACAGGGAGTCCTAGTGACTGACGTTACAACAGCACTGAAAAAAGTGACTTCTCACAGTTTGGCTGTTGCAGCATCTCCATGGTCACGTGATCAAATTTCAGCTACTTGGCAACTGATTCATACTTTTGATGGTTGCAAAAGGTTGATCACCTTTTGCGACCTTCTGACAAGGAAAGTCAACTGGGAAGTCAGATTCACTTAACAACCATATTACTAACTTAACAACTGCAGTGATAAATTGCACTTAACAACTGTGGCTGGAAAGGCCATAACATGGGGGGAAATTCACTTAATAAACATCCTGCTTAGCAACAGAAATTTTGAGCTGAATTGTGGTCATAAGTCGAGGACTACGTGTAGTTTGAATCAATAGAATATGCTCAATGTTTAGCCATATCATGAAAATAAATAGCAGAACTTTGCTTTGCTTTCCTGATGTTTGTGTGCAGTTTTGTGATTCAGCTACCTGATTTCACATTCTGAGCAATGCTACATTCTTGCTTATGAGGTATATCACTGGATTATTGCAAAAATGTCTCTATTAGTTACAAGAAAATATCTCACATACTGATTGATTATTACTTGCATTGGATACTGTGCTCAATGTATCTGAATGCTCTTCTGTAACAATGCAAAAGGGGAAAAAATAATACATGGTATTTAGACAGCTGTTCAGATTCTGCTTCTTGCCTCACATTTTTGTTTTCTGAATACACTTCCAGCTGGAGCAAACATAGTCTTAGAGTCTTAGAGTGGAATGAAGCCCAGCCAAATAAATGTTGCTTGTGAAGATCAGCAGGAGTAAAGAACAGAACAGAAATGCATGCCCAAGATAGAAGTAAAGTAACATCATGCAGCATCTGATTTTTTTTCTCTTGAATAAAATTATAGATTTGTGATTTGACAAATATCTTAACATTTAAAAAGACCCATGGTGGCACAGTGGTTAGAAAGCAGTATTGCATTTTGACTCTGCCAGCAGTTCAATCCTGACCAGCTCAAAGTTGACTCAACCTTCCATCCTTCTGAAGTCAGTAAAATGAAAAAAAAACCAAAAAACCCCAGATTGTTGGGAACAACATGCTGACTCTGTAAACCACTTAGAGGGGGCTATAAAGCACTATGAAATGGTATATATGTCTCAACACTATTGTGCTATTGCTATTTGGTCGACAGTGCAGGATTACTTACATAAAATTTGCAGATATTAATAATCACCACTAGGGATTTTAAAAGATTCTGCCATGATGTTGATTGGGACCAATCTCAGGCATTTCATTTACAGTGGATCCCATGATAAGATGAATGCTATTAGAAATAAAGTCCAGTTCACATGGTGATTTATGAGAAAGATTGGATTGATGAACTTACTTTTTAAATGTGAGAAATAGCTTGATGACTTTCATCTTCTGTTTTTAAACTATAAAATATCCTGAGTCTCCTACAATGGAACAAGATTTTTATCCCAAATAACTGATTTTACTTTCTGAATTCAATGATAACACAATTAAATATGAACACATTGGCTTACTGAACCACTGGTTCCTATTGATTCTTCTCCCTCTTGCTCTCAGGGCTAATTCAGGTTGCTGAATATTTTCTTACAAGGTGTTGTCTTAAGCAGTTCACACGTACTGGGGGCGTGGCATCACAAAGGTTTGGTAGTGAAGGTAGCTCACATGTATAGGAGGGGGTAACACACACAATAACAATTTAAAATGTTGTTAGCAAAAGCCTGCCCCCAAAAGCAAACACATAAATAGAATGTATTTATTGTGGTCCACTAGACTCTAGACATTATAAGAAAAGGTATATTTGCCATGTTTTTCCTAACCATTTGAAATCATTCTTTTAAAATTTAAATTGCCTCTTTTTAAATTTCAAATCAAAGATAGCGTTTCTTAAACTGACAGTATCAATTAAGCTATCAAAAATAGAATAAGAATAACTTCCTGTGTCTCTATCTTTCTTGTTATGAATTTCTGCTTGTCCTTTGCTGTACAGCATTGAAATTCATAACAAGAAAGACACAGGAAGTTATTCTTATTCTATTTTTGATAGCTTAATTGATATTGATATATTGAGTTGTAAATTGTCCAATTTACAAAATGTGGAAAGGATATAGGAGAAATAGCAGATGGTGACTGTTTTATGTAGGATTTGATTTTTGTTGGTGTTTTAATACCTGGTTTAGCATATATTCTTCATATATATTTATAGATTGTCTATAGCTTGACCTGAATAGTCTATATAATTTGACCTGAATCCTGAAAGCACAAATACCAAATTCTATCACTTCCCTTAAATTTATCAGTTTGGAGAGTTGGAGAAAAAAAAGTGGCAATAATTCTAGCAATGGATGTAATGCTCCCGTCCATATCCAAGTACTTATAAGACTGGCTTATCTAGTTAAGAGTTGAGCTAAAGGATCAGACAGTAGGGTAGAAATACATTCATTTCCTTGGAACATGACAAAAATGTTACCAGCAGCTGAAAATTTGGCAGGTATGTTCACAGGTGCCTCACTTCAACCTGAGCCTGGAATATCTGTAGCAGCAATCTGCAATGTTAATCTCTAAAAAAAAAAAAAACCAAGTTACTAAATGGTTAATAAAATAGCTACTTTAGATTTATTAATTGATATTATGTAATAAGTTAGTAATTTGTTAATCTGTTTTAAATGGTGGCAATGGATAATTAATTGCTATAGCATACCCACAAAGGAATTGTAAAGCTCTCTGGAGAAACCATTAATTTTGCTAAAGCGGTGAGTGAGGGACATCCAAATGGTTTAGAAAATAGAATAACCTATGAAGTAAATCTTCCATTTCCTGCTGCAACAAAAGCTACTGAAATGTAGCTGCTTTTCTGCTGGACATGGTTTTTCATGCTGAAGAAAGGGGATCTTTTTGTAGAATATATACATATCTAGAAATGAATTTATGGATACGCATTCCTCAGTAATTCAAGATAGCTCTTTATTCTCTATGGATTCTGTTTTAAGAAAACCTTAGGCAATACATAATCGTATTTCTTCCCTTTCATTTGGTTTATACCGTCAAATGCATATCGTGAGAGGGGCTAGAAAATGTTATTCCTATTGCCCACTTCTTCAATCTACCCTTTGCTATTAGGAGTCATGTGTTTTTAATGAAAAGTTCTTTTAGTGAGGTAGGCTTGAGTGAAATATTTCTGAGTTATTATTAAAACTACCATAACATGATTTTTATTTCTTCTTCTATGAAACTGAACTTATAATAATAACATACATGTAAAAATATTGTACTTACTTACATTCTTCAATCCATAATCGAAAACTCTAGTTTGGCAGAAATCACAGAGAACAATTTCAACAGGGAGAGATGCTAAGTCCTAAATATGGGCAGGAAAAATCAAAGGCACAATTATCAGATGTGGAAGGACCATACTGGACAGCAGAATACACTGGAACATATCTGCATGTACACATAGAAATATATTGGCAATATCAACATCAATAACATTTCCCTATTCTTCATTAATCAGCTGTTTGTTTGACTGCATTATTAACCAGCAATATTTTGTGGGCAACACAATGCATAGTATTTTCAAAGGCAGGGATGATAGATGTGGCAGTAGCACAATATTAGCAAAGAAGCAGAAGTGGATTTCTTTTACCTTTTTTCACAGTTCGAGAGCTTTTGATTTTTCTAAAAAAAGAAGTTTTTCTGGAAAAAAAATTCAGGAGACCACTGATAAGCCATTATTCTAGAGTTTAGAAAGCTTTGGGGAAGTGCAAAAAATGCTATTTCTAGGAACAGAAACACAATATTTAGATTACTCAGGTAGTGCAATGAAAAGCAACTTTTAAAAGAAGAGCTGGGAAAATATTATTTCAAAGAACAATATGGAGTAGTGTGACACATTATTAGGTAAAGGTAAAGGTTCCCCTTGTACATACGTGCTAATTTCTGGCTCTAGGGGGCGGTGCTCATCTCTGTTACAAAGCTGAAAAGCCAGCACTGTGTGAAGATATCTCTGTGGTCATGTGGACTAAACACCGAAGGCTCAGGGAACTCTGTTACCTTCCCACCAAAGTGATCCCTATTTTTCTACTTGCATTTTTACATGCTTTCAAACTGTTAAGTTGGAAGAAGTTGGGATAAGTAACAGGAGCTCACTCCATTACCAGGTGCTAGGGATTTGAACAGGGGTGGGATTCTACCAGTAGTTAGAAGAAATCTTTTGTTTTTTTCTACCCTTATTACATTCTTGGCACTATGCCTAGACTTACTGTCTCCGAAGGATAGTTGTTTTTTTTTCTTGATACTTTCTTAAAGGGGAAGGGTGTTTTTAAGCTTTTTACACTGCTTTTGGGACAAAATATTCCCCTGGAAACACTTCTTCTTGGCTAGCTAGAAAGATTGACATTCAAACATGAGTTTACATACCCTTTCTGAGTTTTGGTCTAAAACTGGTTTTTGGTAAAGTTTAATTCTGTGCTTGGCGATGTTTAATTCTGTGTTTATTGATGAGATAATTTTCCCTATTCCGCTTTGTTTGGAAGGAAAAAGATACTCTGTTTCTGAAAAGATACTGGTTTGAAAAATCTGGCTAGTTCCTGTGTCTATTTGTTCTGGTAATTGGTTTAACAAGCAACAGCTACTGTTGTGATTTAATTATTTGTATTGTGTTTGAATTTTTTCCTGCCACATGGTTTCTTTTTCTATCTGGGGAGGGGGTCTTCCTTCACTGCTTTAGTGGTATCTGGCACTGTCCTTTTGGGGTGTACTTCCAAGAGGCAGGATGCAAGCTTGGCACTGATTTTTTTTAATGACTTTCTGGGCGGCATGTGACCTTTCCTTTAAATCTGAATGATTTTCTTAGGATATCTTGAAAGATGAGTGCGCCCAGCTGGTATCTTTAAGTGGTGTAAATGGATCTAAGGATTGCTTCTCCTGGGTGTGCTTTATCTGGAGAGCTTAAATGACCTCTCTGCTAAAGAGTTCCACTTTATGAGCAAGAGTTGGCTGCTAATAGTTATCATTGCATTTTAACTATTTTAATTCCTCAAGGTGCTCTGGTACTCTGCCTGATTTGTAACTCCAGCTTGCAGGTATTTTTAATCTAATGGTTGGTATTTAAGGCAGCTTTTTGCAAGCAAAGAAGCTTTTTGTATTTTTGTATAGACTTATGTCACTTTGAACCATTCTCTCCCTCACTTTCTATTTTGATCAGATACTCATGCTGTATAACAAAGGGCTTTAAAATATTTGTGCATGTGTACGCTTAAGAAACCAGAAGTTTGAGAAATACAAGCTAAAGTTTCCATCATTAACTTTTAGTACCTTAATCTGTAACAGCAGAGGCAAATTTCAGCAGCAAGCTGCCGAAATGAACCCAAACTTATTTTTATATAATTTTTCTTTAAAAATATTTCATCTGTGAAATATTCTGGTTATGCAAGTATGAATTCCACAACTGTATAGCTGCCACAATAAAAATGAACTTGAGAGTATTCGAAGAATATTTTATATCCATGAAAGAGGAGATATTTTAAACAAAAATTAGTAAATATTGTTTTGGAGCCCAAAAGTCTTTATTTTCATCCTTAAGCAATATTTCATCTTATGATCATAATCTATGAATTAAAAAGAAAGGAACAAAAATGAGAATGTTAATGACAAAAACAGATGTGTTATGGCTTCAGCAGTTTAATCTCTGTGCTTTAAAGAAAACATCTTTGGAGACGAATTATCAACTATTCTTTCTAGTGTGATACTTTTTAATAAAGCATTGACTAAAATTTTTAACATTCCTGGTTAGAAATTTAAGAAATTTATGCCAGTAATCATATATGATAGAAAACAATGGCTGTGCATGGATGAGAAATATTTGGGCTAAATTTACGCCTTTCAGAAAATATTTCAAATGTTTTCAAAGATAGTTCTCATTTCCTGGAGACAATGAAGCATTATATCAATGGACAGGGAGAAATTCTTCCCCATCATTCAACATCAAATTTATTTAAATTGCTTCTATCATCAGAAAGTTTGTATTACTGTTTGCTTTGTTCAAGACTGTAGCAAAACTCATTTTTATAATGGTGCTGTAGCCAAGTTCTAAAATACTCCATTCTGGCAAAGGATAAATGCCCCTAAGCAGGCGTAGGAAAGTATTTGAAGATCATGTTTTTAAAAAGATTAAAACTAACACATTAGTGATATTTCCGTAAGATGGAAAGCTTATGTTGTGATTATTTCTTGAGCATTTAGCAGGCAGGAGAGAAGATTTAAACAAGGCAGGAGAGCAGTCATTTTTTGTGTTAATAGTCAATAGTATATGACTAGTACTAAGAGGGATATGGTGACTCAGTGGCTAAGATGCTGAGCTTGTCAATCAGAAAAGTCGGTGATTCAGTGGTTCAAATCCCTAGTAGTTCAAAAGCATGTAAAAATGCAAATAGAAAAATAGGGACCACTTTGGTGGGAAGGTAACAGCGTTCTGAGTGCCTTCGGTGTTTAGTCATGCTCGCCACATGACCACAGAGATATCTTCAGACAGCGCTGGCTCTTTGGATTTGTAACAGAGATGAGCACTGTCCCCTAGAGCCAGAAACATCTAGCACGTATGTGCAAGGGAAGCCTTTTCCTTTCCTTTACCTTTATTTACTAAGAGATGCTGATATCTCTAGTTATTGTAAATTTTCAAAATGCAGGAGATTGAGTTAGATAGATGATAGATAAATGATAGATGGGTGGATGAATAGATAGGTAGGTAGTTAGGTAGGTAAGTAGACAGGCAGGGAAAGCAGGCAGGCAGACTTTTAACATTTATGCATATCCAATTAATCTTCCAGCATATCAAAATCAGGCCAGAATGGAGTAATTGTGCTGTGTTGCCAAATTAAAATATATCCAACCATTCAAATATAATACTTATAGTGGCAGAATCAGTTATAAATTCCTCCTAATCTATTTTGCAACTAACCTTTTTAAAACTTAGCTGCCTCTTATGCAATCTTTCTTTCAGATGTCATATTATAACCTAACTACTGTATATGCTTGTTTGAAGCAGAGAGGGAGGAAGGGGTTTTAAAAATTGTTCTCAAAAATTAATCACCCGATCGTCCAAAATTGAGACATACAAGTAATATTTCAGTTTCTTACCAAGCTTTTGAAACACAACTGTAGCACAATTTAACAGAACTTCTACTTTTAAGGGCAAATATTTTGAGAGGTTTACTATAGCATGAACCAAAAAATTTTGAGAGCGAATTTCATTTCCTAATGAGGAATTTAAATACTGTAGAAAGCATACAATTAAAATATGAGGTGTTGCCACAGTATCCATTGGTTCTCTTCCTGTTAAAGTTACACTTCCTTCTGAAGTTTCTTAAGAGGAATGCTTCAAGGAAGTGTAAACTCTGGTATAAAACTTCAGTAGTATAATATTCAGTATGCTTTCAGAAAATTTGGCCTTGCTGCTTTCACAAAACCTACAGCTATTTTCACTGTTCACATTTCATTCATTTTCCACCCAGTCTCAAACTTTTCTTCTCATTTAATCATAGGGACAAGATACCAGGCTCCCAGTTCTGCCTGGATGTACTTGATGTTGTTATTTTCATGAATAAAGTTAAAGATGATACATGGGCAAATGATCTCATTTAGCACCTAAAGCATGGCATATGGTATTAAAATATACAAATAGGTAGAGCGTGACAACTTGATTGATTAATCGTAAGATGATGTATATTTTGAAAATGACAAGATATATCACAAAAGGGAATAATTAAACAATGAAGAATGAAAGCTGTTGGCAAAAACCATAAAAGAAAGCCTATTCATTAATTAAAATTCTAACATTCTGGTTGTAAAATTATAAAATTCTGGTTGTACCAGAATAAAACTGTAGGAGAAAACTACAGTAAAACAGTTGGAAAGGCAATATGATTTTGAGAGTACATACTATAATCAGAGTGCCTATGGTTACCTTGAAGATTGCAATTGGAAAGATCAATTCTAAAAGAATCCATGTCAGCAAATAATGGAAAGTTCCCATCAGGCAGTAATAGTATCAATTGGTGCATCACACACTTGAGGAAGAGGCTATTGTATTCCTGTTTCCCACACTGCCATAGGGGCCTGAAGACCTGGCTCCATCAGTTGGCTTGGAGCCCCAATAGGGAAGTATCATGGTGGAGGTGGAGATCCCACCTCCCCACTTGAACATTCCACTCCCTTTCTCCCTATCTTTTAGTCATAACCTGTACTTTTATTGTGATTAGATATATATTTTTATGATTTTGTTGCTTTCAGTGTTGCAATAGATAGGTAGGTAGCAAAGGTGGTTTTCAGCAGGTTCTGACCAGTTCTTGAGAACTGGTAGTGGAAATTTTGAGTAGTGCAGAGAACTGGCAGATATGACCTCTGACTGGAGATTTTACCGTATCCTTCCCCTGCCACACCCACCAAGCCACACCCACAGAACCAATAGTAAAAAAAAATTGAATCCCACCACTGATTTGAAGGGGGGCTTCATTTCAGAGGGAAAGTGCAGGGATAGGACCAACAATTCTGCAGGCCTCAAAACATTCTGCTGACCCAAATTCCAGGCAAAACTCTTATACGCAAAGAAGTATTCTTTTTTTTAATTGTCATCTGCTTCAGCATATTTGTCTTTAAAAGAAATGTATAAACATCTTCTGTCCACATATGAGCTTAAATTAAGGAATGTGCTTAAATATAACAACTCATATAAAACACAGAACTTCCATTCTTCCTGGGATAATTGCTTGATATAAAAAAAACACAAGTTCATGCAGCTTGTATGCATTCCAGGTTAAATGAGGCATGGAGATTTGGCATGTGACTTTCGAAAATGGCATAGTTAAAAAGAAAACACATGAATGTGGTTGCTGACACCCTGTTACCACAAGTAAAGCAGCAGCATTTCAAATATATTTTTCTCCCCCATTTCTCCCAGTTTTGGCTGCAGTAAGTGTCCTATGGTTGAGCGGCGATGTCTAATTTAGCATGTCATGAAGAATGTGAAATGCCAGGCATGTTTTGTTATGGATTGATTCTACATGCTAAGCATGTAGAATTCGTTTCACAAAAGTTTTCTCTGCTGAAAATAGACTATATCATGACATATACCTCTCACTTAATGTCTATTTCTTCAGTGACCATTCCAAGTGATGGCAGTGCTGAATGAAAAGATTTGCTACCAGACCTTGAGGTTCTGGCTGTTGCAGCTGCCCGTGGTGACATGAACAAAATTCAGGCCCACTCTGCCCATCCATATTTAGGCCCACTCATCTTTCAGCTACCTGTCTCCCCCACTGTACCACCTGACACCTGGACCCCCTTCCTCCAGCCTGGCTTGGACCTGCTTGCTGCTGTCACTGCCACAGTATGCAATCCTATTATATTGGCCGGGGGCATCTTCACATCACTGTCTTTTGCACCAATTTCTTTCATGCCTTGCCTAGAGCCTCCATTTGCATACCAAACAGGCCTTCCTTCATTCATACCCTACCCAGGGCCTTCCTTTATGAAAGAAACCTGACATCTGAAAGGACACTTCTATAGATAATTCTCTACTTAGGGAGGTCACATGGGACTTTGAGGGTGTTGTAGTGCAGCATGAACACAGGGAAGCCAGGGAAAGAGGCTTTGTGGCTCAGAGGTTCTTGGCGTGCCATGGCTTTGGGCTACAGGAAGCTCCTGACTCACATGCAGCATGAAGTTGTGTGTGATGACCCGTAGTGTCTCAAAAATAACACAAAAACTAAAATATGAATCAAGGTCTTGTAATGCCTTCAACTTAGCTTCGCTGTTTTATTAGTCACAGTTTAAATTCAAAAAGTAGATAATGAAGCAAAAGGAAACCAAAAACAAACTGCATTGATGAGAGTTCCAAGGCAAACCAAGATAATTAATCACACATTCCAGGAAGACAACCGGGGAGAGTCCATGGGAAGAATGCCAACAAAGATAAACCTCATCCAAGGAAAGCACTAATTTGATTCCAGCGTCTGTGAACACACAGTTCCAAACTCTAATACAGAGCACACAGCTGCAACCCATGAGGAGGATCATGGCCCTGTCCTCCCAAGTAGACCATGCTTTTCTCTGATCCTCTCCTCCCTGCGTGTCCTAGGATAGATAGGGGATGGGCCTGGAACCTCCTTTGATTGCTCAGCCAGTCTCTGCCCTTCCCCAGCCTCCTCCACCATCTCTGGAGCCACACTTCCACTCCCTGTTGGCTGTTCCTCCTCTTCCTCAGAGTCAGTCTCCACCAGGGGCATGACATTATGTATTTATATTGCCAGCAAAAATATAAATAAAATGTTCACTCTCAAAAATGTTTCTGCCTCACAGGTAAGTTTTTAATTTAAAAATTGTTCTTTCTGATTAAACCTTTCAGTCTGTTGGTGACTGAATTAAAATTAAGACATAAAATTGTATTTTTGATAGCATTGCTTATTGCCATGGAAATAATAATATTCACTGCTTGTCTTCGCTAGGGAATCCAAAATAATCTATATGTTCTGTACAAATATGAATTCATATAGTCTCACGTCACCCATGAGCACAAGGCTAGGATTTTACAGATGGGAACTATTAAACACAGAGGAAGTCTCTGGCTGAATGGGGAATAGACTTGCAGTGGTTTGCCTCTCAGACCTCTTTTTTAATCACCAAATTGTTGACTTATTGCCCTACAAATGTAAAAGTCATGTTAATGCAGACTGAGCATGACAGCATGATGCTTGCCATCTCTAGATGGTTAACAATCAATGATTTTTAAAAGATGTGCTTGAATATATTCATGCATCTTCATCCTATACAGAGCAGAGTTTTGAGTTCAGTGGAATTTACTCCCTGAAAAACAGATAGAAAAAATAATTACAACCTTTTTAAAATGAAACAATTTGCCCTTTTTTAATATCTGCTTATGGAGTGGAATCTCTAACTAGAGAGGGAAGAGGAATGAACAGGGGGATGTGAGCTTAGTCCTGGCACAACAGAAAGTGGCACAGATTTTATCTCCCTCAGAACCCCTGAAGCTTAACTGACTGTTCCCAAAAGAAGGCAGTCAGTTTAGTGAGATTCTTGTAGATAGGCATGGTGTGATTAAAAAAAGTAATTGAATAGCATATCATGTCATTTTGGTTCCTTGTGCCTGAGAGTTTACAATTATTCCTATGTTCCTTCTTTTTTTCTTTTTAAAAAAGTTCTTATGACATAGTAATTATATTATTAAATGTACATTAAATTTAATATACATCTATGTAATAATACATACATTCTGAATGGGCCTTCCTTCCATATCTCTCTATTTAAATAATAGTTATCTATGCTTGATGTATAACTATTGTGACAGAAATCAAGTCTATTGTCAGTCTGGACATCTAGTTAAGCTTTTAATTGCATTCTTTGGTCATCATTTGTTTTCCTCCATGTCTTCTTGCACCTTCAAATTAGGTGAATGCAGATTTTGAAGTAATATATTTTTGATTGTGACATCTTGTTTATCAGTTGCCATTTTTACAAAATATGACTTATGACAGCTGTTATCAACGTGATAGTACAATTTATAAATTTATTCCTCATTTTAGCTTCTAATGTTAGTTATTTTTATATTGGATTTATTCCTTTTGCTGATCTATAAGAATTTATTTTAGGCTCAGTAAGCAGAGAGTGCCCTACCACTTTCAAATTTTCTTCCAGACATTACAAAATTGACCATTTCTTACAAGTAAATTTGCAGAGAAAATTCACAAGAATAATATTTTGAACTTTCCACTAAACCATGGCTCTTCCAACCTTTCCAGCTTTGTGGACCAACAGGGCAGAGGAGGGAGAGGCACAAGCAGCTCCATTTACACAAGTGGTGTGTATGTGCGCCCACTATTCACACAAATGGAACTTTGAGTGCAAGTGCCCACTGCTTGTGCAAATGGAGCTTGCTCAGCCAACAACCAGGGCCAGCAGCTGCAGGACTACTGGAAGAAACATTGTTTATTTGTCACAAATATATGAAGACTGAAAACAGAAACAAAAAAATGATGATCTATGTTAATTTGTAATATGAAATAAAATATTCACAAAAGTAGAATTAGAAGAATTACAAAGACATTTCCAGGGCAATTTTTTTGAAACTTTTCTAGAAGTAGATCAGACTGTAAAAGCAAACCAGAAAGAGGTAGGAGAAGAGGAAACCAGCATAGCTATTGAATTGTTTTCATTCCCAAAGCAGGCATCCTGTCCTCTGCCTTCTGCTCAGAAAGAACAAGCCCTCAACATCTGAGCATCTAGAACAGTACAAAACAATAGAATAGGGTTGCCTGCATTGAAGCTTGTTAACAAAAGAAAAACTAGCAGAAGCATTTAAAAATCCCAGGACTATTATATCAAATATAAGCATCAGCTCATGGCAAGAAATTAACCAGCTAATGTACAGCACAGGTATAGTCATAACTGAATGCAAAATCAACAAACAGATCGACAAAAACCAAACAGTGCATCACCAGAACAGAAGATCAAGATTAAAAACAAGATCAAGGAAGCTAAGATCAGATAGATGCAAGCAAGCTAGAAGAGATAATAGAAAACAAACTGATAATAGAAAACAAACTGAAGAACCAAAGAATATCTGATCAAGAATTATTACTTACAAAATAGGAAGATAAGGAAGCAATGGAAATGAACAATCAGCAAATAAAAGCTGTATCCAAGAAGATCAGCAGATACAATTTTGAATTGCACACTATATGAAGAATCTCCAATTTCAATTGAATCAGAAATGTTTCTACCAATCCATTAATGGATGGAATGCAATGAACAAGTCAAACAAAGAAGACTGACAAAGAAGAAACAGTGCAGTTATGGGAAACCCCCCCCCCCAAATATAAGAATGTAGTTTGGATAAAGTATGTGGGGAAGGGGGAAAAAAGCTGAAATGGAATAACTTGTAATAACACTAGAAGTGGTGGAGAAAAGGGCAAGGAAGATCAAGAATTGATGAGCACCAGGTGAAGACGAGCTGCATGGCTTTTCGTTGAAACATCTGTCTGTCATTCACCTACTTGTTGCCAAGTAGTTTAACAACATACTGAAGAAGGTGAAATTGAATATAAGTTAATTTCTGTCTAAACCTACCTGATAATGAAACACCAGTCAACCAGAGACTAATTGGCCACCATCCCACAAGTTTCAAGTTACTGATTGATATGATAGCTAATGCAATGAATAGCATCTAAAAAATAAAAAATTTCCACCTAAGCAGAATGGAAACAATAGAAAAACAAAATATCATCTTCTAGTTGAGATAATGATTTTGGAAAACTGTGAGAAAAAAAGATCGACTTGAATGTGACATGATTACAATGAGGCATTTGACTCATTGCCACACGATTGGATAATCAAGTGCTTAGAAATAATGGAAACATCATTAGTAGAAACATCAGAAACCTTGTATAAAGACTGATGGCATATTGGAAGATACAGTTGCTTGTCAATGATGATTGACTGGGAGAGGTTAATATCAAGAAAGAATTCTGATGTCACCACTACTGTCTGATGTCACCAGTACTGATGTCACCACTACCGTTTGTTATTGCATTGATTCCCCTGTCAATAATACTGAACAGGTCAGGCCATGGCTATCCAACATCTGACAGGCTACCCCATCTCCTTTACAAAGACAATCAGAAGTTATATGGAAAAACACTATCTGAAATAGAATGGCTGCTCCACTATCTGTATATACAGTCAAGATATCACAATGGAATTTGAACTGGATAAATGTTCCAGCCTGGGCATCAACAGGAGAAAAATAGTGAAAACAGAAGGAATCAGAATGCCCTATGGAAACATCAAGTGTCCATAATCAAGGTGATCACTACAAATACCTGAGAATTCTTCAAGCTTCATCAAGCACACAGAACTTCTTCACCAAAGAGAAGAAAAAGGTTAAAAGTGAATACATCAAGAGAGTGAAGTCTTGAAGTCCAAACTCATTGGAGGAAATATCATCCAGGCAACTAACACATGGGCAGTTCCAGTCATTAGACACACAGCTGGACCCAAACAGAACTAAAAGCTATGGATAGGAAGACCCCCCCCCAAAAAAATAACAATGAATCTTGCCCTTCATTCATGCAGTGTTACTGACAGATTCTGCTTACCAAGGAGCATAGATGACCATGGAATGTTACAGATAAACCAAACAGTTGAAGAAAAAAAGGCATTGAAAGAATATCTGAAGGATATCACCTTCAGTTAAATGAAAAAGCAGTTTTACTTGAAACAGCATACATCCTATGAATATGTCCTTTAACAATATCAAACAACATCTTCCTGCTCTAGGTCTTTGAAAAGGACTTGATAGGTGACAAAAATGCCAGATCCAATCTAAACATCTGGCTGACTGGCAACAAACCAGAGGAGGAGGAGGAAGAGGAGGAAGTGGTGGTGGTTACAGGAATGTTGTCTGTGTGAGGCATGAAAAAACTCCAACCTGTATATAAAAGCAATCATAAAAGTTGATGTTGGCTTCAGTACAGGCAACATTCTGTTAGTCATTTTGGAAAACTGTGGATATTTTCCTAGAATATAATAGAGAGAATAAGACTTCAGACTATCCAAAGAGTTGGGAGTGTAATAATTTCTGTGTATCATATTTAAATCTGAGAATGGTGTGTAAATGTCTGTAGAGGAAAAATTCTTCTTGGAGAGATCATAGTTTACAATGACCTCATCTAAGAAAAATCTAAGGGCCATATGTTCTCTTGGCCTGGTTTTTATTTCAGTAAATGCTTTTAGAATACTAATATCCTTGGAATAAATGAGTCCAAACATACGATTGAAAGATTGGTTCTTCCTATATCTTATTTTATTTGTGCTAATAGTTATTTATTCACATCTAACATATGCTGGGAGTCAGATATAACGTCCCTGCAGAGAGAGGGTGTAATTATATAACTTTCTGTTTTTTGAGTTAAAATGGAGAGGGGGGAAATACAATATCCATTATCACACAAAGACACATACACTTCAAGCTAATACATAGGGTTTGCTACATTTTTTTAAAAAAGCTGATTAGATATGTGCTTAAAATCTGAGACTAGAAAAAGAATATAAGATATGAAGCCTATTTTAAAGTATAATGATAAATAAATATACTTTTTTTTACTCCTTAAAATCTATTATTTTGAGATGATTCAAAAATGATTGTTCGAAGAAAGGTCAACAAGGGAAATATATTTTCAAGTAACTTTCCCCAAATTGGTGTCTGCAAATGCTCTGAAATAATACACCAGTTTGGAAAAGGTTGACCTAAAGTCTATAGAGCAGACATGATTCATCAACTATGTTATCTAATCCTAAAAAAAAAAAAAAAACCTACACAATGCTTGCTTTTTAAATACTTCTTGTAATGATATGTGAGAATGGCCTTGGGAGAAGAGATGCATACAAGAGAATGGTCAGATAAAAGGAAGTTTAGCCCATAGCAAGAATGTGGATGGAGCAAACAGCTCATAGGGAAGGAACTCTCCGTGGTTACTTGGGCTGTAAAGGGGAGAGGGATTTTCGCAAGATATTGTTTATGTAACCTCACAATAAATTCGAGTTAGCTCATCTGATTGGGTTTCTTGTCTGATCTACTTCATAGGATGACACTTCTTCACATTTACATCAATTCATGATTAACACTACAAGAAAACTATTTGTGGCGGATGTTCCTGTAACTTCAAAACCTAAAGCCCTGTCACACTGCACCAACGGATGGAAAGAGGATGTAAAATGGAGAGAAACACTTGCCATCC
>BHFT01045189.1:0-30237 GCA_004320025.1 Laticauda laticaudata | reverse complement strand
TTCGGCCAACAAATTTTTACAGTATTAAGGGCGAGGGTGTTTGTTTCTCTCATCTTCACCAAAACTGGGGAACACTGGGGAGGAGTCCCATGGAGAAGGAGGAGGAGGAGGAGAAGGAGGAGGAGGAGGAGGAGGAGTGTTCCGCAAATTAAGCCCAGCCTAAACAAGCAGAGACTGAAGCACCTCCCACTACTGGATGCTCTTCACAGCTCAAAGAGAAGAGGCGTGTCAAGTAAGTACCAACACCCTTTTTCTCTGGCATATTTGCCTGCAAACTTATTTTAATGTCATATATTGTGATGGATATATTGAGGGTATATTAAAATATCACACCTTCTGCATGAATGTGCTGCCTCAGCAAATAATTAGATTTTGCTCCTTATATTTTTGGGGATGTTTGTTTGTTTCTTAGAATTTTGATTGGTGTCAGAATTACTAGCATAACAAACCAGAATGTTCTTTTCATAGAACACAGTTTTTGTAATTTGATTCTTTGATTTCTTTTTAATTCTTACTCATTTCACTTCGGTGCAGGGAATTTAATTATCATTATGTTATGTTTATGTTGCAATGCTAGTTTTTCTCATGAAATTTCAATAACCCCAAAGCATTTTCCCCAGTTAACTGGAGCATCCTTAATGAGGACATTTGCCCCCCAAAATAGACCTAATTCTGAAATTCCTTGCCATTGTTTAAAAGAAACAGATGTATAACAAATTATTTTGTTATTCTTCTATCCATTTTGAAGGAAAATCCGTTCCTGCTTTTACCAATAAATGATCAGTCCTAACAGTGACATATTGTTGGAACTTTCATTGTTGGTGATAAGTTATTGCTAAGTTCTAGGAAATAATTCAGAAATTCAGGGTTGTTGTTTGTATGCTAACAATTGGACACAGATTTTTTAAAATGGCAAACTTTTAATATTAAACATCATTTTGATTTGAATTCATTGTTGTATTAATTGATTATGTGCCATCAAGTCATGTTAACTTTTAGTGAACACATAGATAGACTTTTTCCATTATGATCTGTCCCTAATCTGGTCCTTCAGTCTTGTCCTCATCAGTACTTTAAGTGAGTTCATCCACGTTGTCCTCTTCTCTTTCATTTTGCCTTTTTCAGTATTAAAGTCTTTTCTAGAGAGCTTTGCCTGGTGTGTCTGAAGTAAGATAATTTGAGCCTCGTCATTTGTGAACTTTGGGTTGATTCATTCTATGATCCATTGATTTGTTTGTTTGTTTGTTTATTATTTTATTGGCTATCCAAAGTATTCCCAGGAGTCTTCTCCAATAGAAATTCAAAACTGTTAATATTTTTTCTGTCTTATGTTAAATTTATATTTAGTGACAAAGAAATAAAGGAAGACCAGTATAGATCTATTTTATTCTCGGGCTACTTACATATTAGGTACACGTATTATCCTCTAAGCCGTGGGCTCTCCTTGCTTTACTGGCTATATCAGGAGAGAGATGAAGTGGGTTTTTAAATCAGGGCAACCTGATCTACCCAAATATAGGATGGAGCATATTGCTTTAGCTTTTGCTTTACAGCCCCAAGAGCCTTCACAGGCAGTAGCTTTCACGACAATCTATTTTTGTGTTAAAATACTTTGCTTTTTTCTGTCTTACTTTTTCAAAATACTTTTCCAACTTTTGCTTCTATAGAATGCCACAGGTATACCATGCCTTCGACAGTTTGAACTTTATAAGTGGAGACACATCATAGTATTAGAATATCTTTTCCAAGGCCATCATGGCTGTTATACCTAGTGCTAGATTGCAGCATATTTTTTGACTGCTTGTTTCATGATGAAAAAAGTAAGATGGTAGCTGGAAGAAAAATTGTAGAGTAAGCCAAAATTATTCTGGAAGTGGTAGAAAGAATATATACGATAGCCTTCCAAAGCAATCCTAAGTTAGTTGTTATTCAGTCTCTTTGTGGGCTTGTTTTTCTCTTTTTTTATTTCTTTTGAGAAATATAGTGAGGGATGTGCTTGGGAATCTATGGGCATGGTGGGCAATAATACCTAACATCCTTGTACAAAATATTAATCAGTGGCTTAAATCTTACAATCCCAGGAAGCTGTTAAAGTGCTTAAAAAGTGATCGTATTAGTCATTAACTAAAGAAGAAAAACAAATCTGTGCTTAATGCAAGTTAATGTTAGCATCATTTGGAAGAAAAGACTAAAGGCCCAGTCCCACTGGCCGATGGATGCAAAACGTATGCATAAAGGACACAGCGGACGAGCAAAATTTCAGGGATGGCTCCATCTCCATCCATTGTCTCGCTCCAAAAAGTGATGAAAAATTTGGCATAAACAGAACGGAAAAGAATGGACGTGGGTGTATGTAGGCGGGGGATGTTAAACGGATGTTCATAGGAAGGCCTAGCGGATGAAAGCAGCTGGAAGGGATGACACCTCCGAAGGGTTCCGGGGGAGAATTTCAAAGTGGACACATAGCGGATGAAGCGATGCATCCGTACACCTAAAAGGAAAGAAAGGGATGCCGCACGGATGTAAATATCGGATTGCAAACCGTTCACGTGTGCATCCTTTCTATTTCCGTGCTACTAATGCTGTGTAGACGTTCCGTTTACCTTTTGTTTCCTCCTCTTTCCATTTTCAGCTGCAGCGATGTGAGTTGTGAGAATGCCCAGAGGGATGCAGAGAGGATACAGCAGATGCTTTAACAGATGATAAATGGACATAGAACATTGGTTGCTCGTATGTCACGATTATATCGTACACGGCGGAAAGTTCATCCGTTCACAAAGTTTGTTGCAGCTCAAAACTTCTTGTGCGGATGAAATCGTCAGTGGATGGATCCTCGACGGATTAGAGCGTAATAGAAACCGGTTATGCAATGACGTAAGCAGCAAGCGCGGATGCGCATATGGCAAGCTTTTTTTAACATTTTACATCCTCTTTGCATCCATAAGTGCAGTGGGACAGGGCCTTAAATAAACATCAAGTATTGTAGTTTGACAGTGATGAGACAGTATTTCTTGGATCCCATGTTTCCCAATTGGAAAAGACATGAGACAACATGGAAAGTAATTTTGCAGGGCAAACATGCTACTCAGACTATGTCAGGTAAATCTATTCTTTAAGAGGAGGAGGAAGAGGAAGAGGAGGAGGAGGAGGATTGTAGATAGACACAGATCAGCAGTTGTTAGGAGAAAATATGTGGTTATAAGAACATCTGTACAGTATGAAATTAAAGGAATGCAAATGTTGCACTGTGTTATCCAATAAAAAGATAGCTATTAAACTGGAAAAGTAAAGAGATTGTCATATCCTGACTAAATAGATACATTTCTCCTTATTCCCCATTTTAAAGATTATTCCCCACATAGACTCTATTTCTGCTCTATAAAGAAGAGTTGGGAAGGGAGAGAGAAGGTGTAGCTCAGTGAAAGGCATTTTTTTGGCCATCAAAAGCAGTGTGATTTAAACCTCTTTGCTTCTTTAGAAAGGGATAGAAACTAAAAAGGAAACCTTCTACAAGTCAGCATTAGTAGTCCTGAGTGAAATGGACAAAGGACTACTTTAACAGGAGTCATTACCCACTTCTCAGATTCTAGAAAATGGGATTCTTTTCCTGACCCACAATATGAAACTCTTCTGTTTATGGAAAAGGTAGTGTTGCGAAAAATACTCCACAGGAAGCACTCAAAACAGTTCAGCATGTGAAAATTACAACTGCTTTCTACCTTGCAGTTTTGCACCTCTGCAGAAAAATGCCTCCAGATACCCAGGATCATAGTTCATATGGCATCATATGAGAGCTACAAATAGAATCAGATAATTTTGCTTTGTTGGTGTCTAGTACATCTGAGATAGAGCTGTACCCAGGAACATATCTTAGTCATCCTTTCCACATGAATCATCTTCCTGGATTTAAAATGAAATGTTTCCAAAAGTAAACCCAACTAGAATTAGCTAAGGGTGAGCTCTGGATAGAGCTTGCCTAAATCAGACATGTACAAATCAGATAATTCACCTGCAATAAGCATTCATTAAGATGTAACCATGCTTTGTAGAATTCTGTCCACAACATATACTTGATAATACAAGGGTGGGGTGGAAATGCAGGAAGCCACTGGGATTTTCTTTGTAGATCATTAAGAATACATTTTTTACTTTTCCTAAAAATCTATTTTTAAAGAATAGTGGCAGACTTTTTGCCATGTCATAAATTTTGTTCATTAAAACCATGGCAAGACTTCTCTATGATTTTGTTCATAAAAATCAATTAAAAGTTCTGTTAAAATATATGTCTGTAATATTTTGTTAGAAACCAGTTGTAAAGCATTTTGCTGAGATTTCTTGAGAACATTAATTGCTAGGTTGTGAATAAGAATTGAATAATGTTACTTAAAAAGTGATCTATCTGAATAGTTATCTAATACTGAATTTGTATTATTGTTTTTCTGCATGTACTCTATTTTTTTGCTTCTGACAAAGAATAAGTTGGCTTGTTAGAGGTTAGCTACGCATTGTCATTCTGAAATGATATAAAATCTCACAAGAAGTCTTTGAAAGCCAGTATGTTATGGTGTTTATGGTGGAACAATATATTTGAAGGAGACTCAAATTCAAATTCAGTTTCACCTTAGGCATGAATAATTGGCTAGATGAACTTTGGGTCAATCACTCTCTTAGTCCAAGCCATTTCACAGGTTTGTTATTGCGCAGAAAATAGGAAGAAGAAGTATTAGATATGTTGGTTGCTTGAATTATAAAAAGAAAGAATAAAGACAGGATAAAAATCAAAAAAATAGGTTGGACTAGAATTCACTTTCTCTTGGTTTCTAGTCTGGTGCCTTGTCCAGTAAAACACATTTTAATTTTTGTTTAAAATTACTGCAGCATTTCCCATTAAAAGAAACCAAAAACTTCCCACTGAATTATAAAAAGGGTTCTTGAAAAGTCTCAACACAAATCAAGCAATCCCAATATATTGACAATTCTCACATAACATCCATTTTTGTCCCATGTGAATATCTTAACACATATTCAGAATAGCATACATTCCTCTATAAGTACTTTAAGTTTCATTTTCTGATGTCAGCTTCATGTGCTTCATGTCATGTTGTCTTGTAGCATGATTGCAATGTCGTTTTCAAGTACTGTGCTATTTGCTTCAGTAGGTTATCATCTATTCTTATCTTTGTTTATGCTTTCACCCTGCTCTGTTCATGATAGTCATCTTGGATACTTGAAAGAATTGCTAATGTCTAGGGCTATTAGTGGGAAAGACTTCCAGACTCCACCACTTTCTAAGCTTACTTTAAAATGGCAAAATATTTCATGTGAATTAGCAGCTGTATAGCAGATTTTCACCTGATCTGATTCTGGGCTTTGATGGCAAGGTCCAAGAAAAAAAACATAATTGTCTACATCTCTGATTTAATTACTGCTGAAATTTCAGCTGCAGCTCCCAGGTCCCTGTTCATCTCCTCTATGACAGTAGTGGAGAACAATTTCAGAAAATATATCCCCTTAGGCTACAAATGAGTCCATAGCACATAGTTTCTAAATACTGATATCCTCAACTGGTCCCGGAGCCTATACATTCATGAGTTTTGAGTAGAGGTATGTACAAATTAGAGGAAAATGTTTTGCTTTTAATTCCAAACAAACCAGATTAGCTAAAATACTTTGGTTGTTTCAAGATTTGAATAGAATTAAATTTATGTAAGTGGGACAAATCTGATTTCCACTGGCTCCTTTCTTCCTTCAGTGGCACTCTATCTACCCTACATTTTGTTGCCTTATTTTTTCCTGGCTTCTTTCTCTGTACACCCACAAGCCACTTCTGCCTAGATTAAAGCATCTCTGCGTACAAACCAACACTTCCAAAGTGTGTTCTTCAAATTTGGTACTGACCTTCTGAAACGATATAGTTTGTGCATGAATGATTCACTCACAGAGCATTTTGCACAGCCTTACTTCTACGGGGTGCTTGATGTGTCTGCATCTCTGGAAAACCTTAAAATTAAGAATGGTGCCCAGTTGCAGATACAAGTCTTGTACTTGAAACTATTTATAGAAGGTATTTATCTATCTGGTTTAACCTCTCATAACAGTTTGAAAGGTGTTTTCTTATCTACAATAGGCCAGCACAATTTTCAAGCCACTAAGCCGAATGTAATACTTCAGTACATATATGGCCTGCAATCAAAGGGCTGAAACTGCAAAAATAGACCTATCACTTCACACTTGATTCCCTGATTTTTTTCTAATGAGAAAACAGATCAGTGATTGTCACAAGGTTCTTCTGACAGACAATCAAGTCCTCAAAAGATGCCTATTTTTAGTCTCTTTAATCACACTGCATCAGAAGATGGAGAAATCCATCTATTCTACCCAAATATAAAGATGAATGTGTGCCATTATGTACTAATTCAATAAGAAGTGCAAATCAAAATCCTTCTTACATTATAACCTTGCAGGTGTCTTTTCCTGGTTTCAAGAGGTGAAGCTGAACATATTCTTTCTCAAAACATATTGAACTTACTGTGTGTGGGTGGAATCCAGGATACCACAAGTTGGCCAGATCTTTCAAAAAGATTTTTGATTATTGCCATTCCTACTGCAGCCTCTGTCTTTCCACAAAATTTATGAGTAGTTTTGTAGGTTCACAAGGAAGTCGAGGGAGGAGGAAGAACCTCCATCTTGCTGATTCCACTATTGGAATCATGTCACTGAATTCTTGCCATTGACAAGCTTATTTATGAATTATTTATTTATTTATGAATGAAGGATTTATGTAATAGATTATTACTGGTTCAGCCAAATACAACTGAAACTATTTGCTTGTTTGCTTGCTTGCTTGATCTTTGTGGCCACCTATCTCATATAATGATTTTAGGTATTGTAGTTCACAACAATCCCTAAAAACAAGAGGGTTTTTTTTAATGTAATGAGCTGTGTTTAGGAGCACAGAGAATATGGAGGGCTAATCATACTGGCAGAATACAGTGTGATGTAATGACTGTGGAAAGATGAACGAATGTGACTTGAAGTACATTAAAGCCCATGTCACACTGAACCAACGGATGCAAAGAGGATGTAAAATGGACAAAAAAGCTTGCCATCCGTTGGACCGTATGCGACAAACTTGATGCATCCAGGATGTGTACTCACTGTATACGGGTTCATACGCTCTAAATCCTGTAGAAAAATGCCGTAACTGCTATTTATTTCCACTCAAAAGTTTTGGCTGCACAAATTTTGATTCGGATGAACTTTCGCCGTGTTGATCTACATTCCGCTGACACATTACGGCAAACTTCTAAGTCCTGTTTCTCCGTACTCTCCGGGTTCGGCCTCTCCCCAACTATTATCTTTTACGCTATTCTATCCGCGTGGGTCATCCGCGTGGGTGGATCCTCTTATCACGTATCCAAACCACGACAGCCCTGCAGACTTTCCTGTTCTCACAAAGGGAGAAGTCAAACTAATTGTCTTAAGATATTGGAAGTGGATTAGGTCTCGACGACAAGCTGATGGTGGAGCTGCAGGACTGGAAGACTCCTTGTTGCATTTCCACCTACTTCTCATGAGTGATGCCACCAGTCATGTCTTACGAAGTTGCTTGAGCGGCTGAGACCAGGGTTGACATAGGCAACAACACAAATCTTCTGTTCCAGCCATGACCTCTGGACTGAAAGGTGCACTGTACTCTGCGCCCACTCTGGCTACCGGGACCTAACAGAGTAACTTGCAGTAGCCGGGTCGGCAGGGTTGCCACACTAACACCTCAGCTTTTGGTCAGATAAGTGTTGCAGGTCCATCATCGAAGAATACCTGGAGGAGCTCCTCCAGTTCCACCACTGAAGAAGGCTGGAGGAAATTGCAGGCTGGTATCAGTGGAACTTCCCACACGTTGGAGACCATAGATGGACAGCATGTGCCGTGCAAAGCTCCACCCAACTCAGGTCCAATTTATTCTTCAATTACAAAGGCTTCTTCAGCATCATCCTCTTCGCCATGGTCGATGCTGACTTACAAGTTATGTACATAGATGCTTACAGGCAACGGGTCAGCTTCATGTATGCCCAATTTAACAACACCATGACCTCAAGGGTGGGCTGGAATGCAAACCTCATCATAGGTTTCCAGATCCAACCCCCAACCAAGGACACACCGATGTGCTCACTTCATCGTGGTGATGATGCCTTCTCCCCTCAGAACCTAACTCATGAAGCCTACTACTTTCAAATACCTCACCCGTGAAGAGAGGATTCAAATCACAGGCTGTCAGGGCAAGGCGGGTGTGGAGAACGCCTTTGCATCCTGGCCAATAGTTCCAGGTACTTCTCACCACCATGGAGCATCGCCCAGAGACCGTGAGGAGCATCGTGGAAGTTTGCTGCATCTTGGCACAATTTCTTGCGCACCCGCACCAGTGTTGCAGAACCAGGCTTGTGGACTGTCAACAAGGCAATGGGGACATGGAGCCTGGGGAATGGAGGCAAGGACTAAACTGATACGACACTGTGGATGTGCAAGGCCCCCAACAGAGCTTCACATGAAGGAAGAAGACGCAACTCTTAAACACTGGTGCAACTCCCGCTGGAGCAGTGGAGTAGCAAGAAGAGGGGTAAGATGGTTAATGGTGCTTCCTTCAGCCTGCTTCTCATCACACTGATGAGATTGTGCCATGTATGTGAGTGGCCTTACAATGAGATATCATTAAATAAGAGTTTTGTTTATGTTGAAATGTGTGGATGAATGATTACATTTATATGATAAATAAGTCCATAGTTGTGGCAGCTGAGGACTGACCATACAGTCCACTATGCTCTGGTCACTTGGAGCTATATCTTATCTCACAACTATACTTACCTTCTATCCAAGCCATCCAGTTACCCTATCTCCCATCCCTATATCCAATCCTACAGCTATCCTTACCCATCCACAAAGCATTGCAAGGCTTAACCTTTTTTTCAAAAGTTTTCACACACACTTTATTAAGTAGATAAAATGAACCAAGTTTTGTGAACAAAGATAACCTTTATTTAAATAACAAACTGTATGACTTTATTAAAAAGCAAAATGACCCAAGTAAGTGTCTTTAAGACAAGATAAGGTGAACAGGTTGCAACTCAGTCTCTCGGCTCTTTTCAGTCCCCTTAGTCTGCCCATGGTCTCAGATGTAAAGGGGCCAGGGATTGTGGAAGGTCTGTTGCTGGAGTGCTGGTCTGAGGGTGCCATTGGGTGCCTGGCCCCAAGAGTACAACAGAGATGATGTGTGCAGGAACTTCAGAGAGCTGACTCAGTCCGTTGAGTTGAGAGGCACTTCTCCAAGACCGGGATGTGAGGCCCAAGACTGATGACAGATGTTCTGAAGAAGGGCTTGGTGTGGGTGGAGGAAGGTGGAGTGTAGTGTCTGTCTGGTCTGCAGCTTGGTCGCTGAGGCATCTGTGGCATCCGAGCAAACCTGGGTGTGGACTGGGAAGGGCTGCCTCTGCGTGTGGAAGTCTTGGTAGTGGTAGTCTGGTAGGCGAGGTGCCTGAAATCCGTGAAAGGTCGTGTACATCACCTGGGATGGAGGCAGGACCTGAGTGTGGTAGCAGCATGTCAGCTCTGGCCTGAAGGTGGTGCAGAAGAGCTGTGATCCTCTTCCTTCACGCCTGGTACTGCCTCACGTATGTCCATGAGGTCTGGCTCACGTATGTGATGAAGGGCTTGCCGGTTGGAAGATGGTATGTCGAAGTGGACCAGCTGGAGAGAATCTGTGCTGGCTTGATTGTGTCCCTCATCTCCAAGAGGACATGTGTGCTCTTCCCTCCTGTCTGCCTCTCTGCCTGCTTTCTGTGGAGGTGAGGCGGTTGTGTGTGTGGGGTTCTTCTGGTGGTGCTGCTTCTTTCTTGCTCACCTGAGACAGGGGATCCTCCATGTCCTCTGGCACGGGGAGTGCAGCTGTCGGGGGGGTCTCTGTCATGGGGCCTCAAAGCACCTGCCTGGACACTGTAGCTGTCTCCTGGCTGGAAGAGGAGTGGCTCTCTGTGGTGTCTGAGGGAGAAGTTGACAGAGAGCTGCTCCTTGGTGTGGATCTCACCGTCCAGGAAGCTGCACCTGGCTATGACATAGGTCTCCTGGTCAGTGAGATTGACAACGGCCTGGCTAGTTTTCTCTAGGTGCAGCTGCCATACCAGTGTGCATATGCTTCCCACACCCCAGGACATCTGAAGTGTAGCCCAGGCTCTCCGCCTTCTGTCTCTACACTGCCTGCTTCCGCTTTGTGGTCACGATAGAGCCTGTGGCCCTTCTCCTACAGGTACTCGTTCTCCCTCAGCCATTCCAGCACTCCTCCTCATGGTCCTCGGAAATGGAGTACTGTTTCCTCTCCCCCTTCTCTTGCCTGCTCCTTCCTCTCTCTGGCAGGGGCTTCAGGGCCTTCAGCAGCAGGGCTTTTGAGGGCCTGAGGCTGGTCCACCACAGCAGCAGCAGCAGTAGCAGCAGCACAGACCAGCCCGCAGACACAGCAACAGAAGCACCAGCAGCTGGCAACCACCACCCCGCAGCAGAGACCGACCTAGCACCAGCGAGAACCAGGGGAGAAGCAGCACAGCTAGAGCGACTCCAGCCGCGCGGAGCAGCAGCAACACCAGCGAACAGCACCAGAACAGCAACAGCAGCGCAGCAAACACCAGCAGAGCACCATCAGCAGCAGAAGCACCAGCAGCTTCAGAGTCACGCCAGGGGGGATGGTGGTTCTGTCCTTCTTGCAGGGCTGGCAGGAGAGCACAGGCTTTCTCTTCTTCCCATGTTCTCTCAAGATGCCTCTCGCAGCAAGTCTTTCCTCTGATAGTGACCTGCTTTGCAAGCTGCATCCTTTTATATCCGTTGGAGCTTACACAATTCATCTCTCCCACATGCGCAGTGAACACTTTGCATCCACTAGGGCATGCGTATACATCCTATAGGCGTCCGTGATGCATAGGCGTCATCGCTATGCACGCTACGCATCCGTTCCTTCCGCTACGCACCTGCTTTGCTGTTCTCCCCTGGAAGCCCTGTGGATGTGTCATCCGTTTGATCCGCTAGGCTTCCTACGAACACCGCTTTACATTATATCCTCCCCACGTCCGTTCCTTTCCATTGTTGTCCGCTCTGTTTATGCAAATTTGGGGCACTTTTGAGGGCAGATAACAACAGATGGAAAATTTGCTCGTCCGCTGTGTCCTTTTTACATATGTTTTGCATCCGTCGACCAGTGTGATCTAGCCTTAACACATAGGTTACATTCGGTAAAAAATAAAATTGATTATGCCATTATTGCTACTGATCATAATGTTCATTTGGTAATTAACAAGTCATGGAATGATTGATTACCTGGCCTGCCTATTGGGCAATTTCAAAATAGCAGGGTTTTGGACATGACATCTATGGACACTGAGACTTTCAGATTTGCCTGGGGGGCCTTATATATAGTGCACCATACTGTTGACCTTATAAATGGATCTCCCATCTCCTCCAATGTCACATATACATGTTGTGGTAAATCATCTCTATACAGTAGCCAAAAATAACACTGAATAGGATGTGAATTTTATGGTTAGAAGAAGGCAAACCCACAACCCATCCCCACAAGTTCAAGCTGAGTAAGCATATGCATAAAATACATTCTGAGATTTTATCTCAGGTCACTTTATCTGTGACCCCTCCCTCCCCCTAAAAATATTAGAAGAGTTGGTCATGGCTGAAAAAGGATTTCTGAGCTGCATCAGAAACTTTTCTTATAATTTTCCATTATGTCACTTCTAATTACATGAAGACAAAGGCAGCCTATATTGTGAAGGTTCCTGTCAATTTCTCTGAACATTTTTATGAACGTACCCCTGCTAGAACATTGCAAGTATTGGCATTATATAACCAAGGAAAAAATGGTTATCTCCTAACAATGCAAAATAAGCATGATTGTAACACTCCAGTACACAGCATAACCCCAACAGAAACTCTGTTCTCTGTTTTGTTCCTTGTGATGCCAGTAATTATATGAAGGAAAACAGCTGAATAATCTCATGAAGTAAACTGCTGCTAACTATACAGCTATTTTGTTGCACAGACAAGAACTATATGTTAAAATGTTATAACTGTAACTAAACTGTTATAAGGGCCTGTCACATAGGCCGACGGATGCAAAACGTATGTAAAAAGGACACAGCAGACGAGAAATTTTCCATCCGTTGTTATTCGCTCTCAAAAGTGCCCCGAATTTGCATAAGCAGAGCAGACAACAATGAAAAGGAACGGACGGGGGGAGGATATCGCCAGGATGTAAAGCGGATGCTCCACGGAAGCCTAGAGGATGGAAGCGGATGGCACATCCGCAGGGCTTCTGGGGGAGTACAGCAAAGCGTACGCTTAGCGGAAGGAACGGATGCAGAGCAGATGCCGAGTGGATACAGCGGATGCATCACGGAAGCCTAGCGGATGCCTAGCGGATGCAAAGCGTTCAGTGCGCATGTGGGGAGGATGCATTGCATCTGCCCCACGGATATAAAAGGATGCAGCTCACAAGCAGGTCACCATTCAGAGGAAAGACCTGCTGCCAGACACATCTCCTTATCTCAACCAACACTGGGGATAGGACGGAAGCCTGTGCCAATCTTCTGTCTACCCTGACAAGGAAGGATAGGGCCCACCATCCCACCCCCTGGTACTGACATGCTTCTGCTGGGGCTTCTGCTGCTCGGCTGACTCTGCTGATGCTGGGCTTCTGCTGCTCGGCTGACTCTGCTGGTGCTTACTGCACTGGCGTGCTGTGCTGGTTCTCCTGCTGGTGCTTACGCTCCTGGTTCTGGTGCATCTGCTGGTGCTTACTCTGCTGGTGCTGCTCCTGGTCCTGCTGGTCCTGCTGTTACTCCTGGTGCTGCTGGTCCTCCTGGTCTGGTCTCCTGGTCCTGCTGGTGCTCTTGGTGCTTACTCTGTCTGCTGCTGATCCTGGTGCTGCTGGTCTGCTGGTCCTCCTGGTCCTGCTTTTGCTGCTACTGTTGTTGTTGTTGCTGCGCTGATGGTGGTGTGGTGAGCAGCCCCTAGAACCTCGAAGCCCCTCTGATGAGGGCCCAGATGGCCCTGCCAGCGGGTAAGAGGCATGTGAGAATGAGAACGGGAGAGGAGGCCAATACTCCATCGAAGGAAGATGAGGATGAGGTGCTGAATGGCTGAGGGAGAATGAGTATCTCTGGCGGAAGGGACACAGGTTCTATCGAGACACCAAAAGGAAGCAGGCTGCTTGGAGAGAGAAGGCGGAAAGCCTGGGCTACACTTCGGAGTGCTCCTCGGCTGGTGGAAGCATATGCACACCTGGTACGGGAGCTGCACCTACAAGAAATCTGGCCATTGCCACGGTCAAAGCTGACAGATCGAGAGACCTATTATGTGATGGCCAAGTGCAGCTTCTTGGAGGGTGAGATCCACCACCAAGGAGCAGCCCTCTGATAACCCTCTCTCTCAGGCAGCCGCGCAGAGAGCCAGTCCTCTTCTGGCCAGATGTCAGCTCTGTGTCCAGGCAGGTATTCTGTGGAGCTGTGCCACGACGGAGACACTCCCGGACAGCTGCACTCCCGTGGCGGAGCATGTGGAGGACCCCCTGACGCAGTGGGAGCAAGGAGAGGCACTTCCACCAGAGGCCAACCCACATCCACCCCCAGCTCCACCTCCACAGAAAGCAGGCAGAGAGCCAAACCGGAGGGCAGAGCCACAATGTCCTGCTGGAGCATCAGGAGACACCCAATCAGAAGCAGCGTAGATCTCCTCTCTTCAGCTGGTAACATATCGACATACCATCCTCAAACCGAAAGCCCTTCCTCACCTACGTCAACCAGACCCTCAGGGACAGTCTGAATCACAGTACCAGGTGAAGGATCAGGATCAGGACCGGTCTTCTGCACAAACCCTCCAGGCCCGCCAGCTGAACCTGCTCCACCACCAGTCCAGGTCTGCTCCTCCACCCCAGGTGATGTCCACAGCCCTTCCAAGGTTCCACAGGCCCTCACCTACCACAAGGCTACGGTTACCAGGAGCTCCAGCAGCACAGCAGCCCCTTCCCAGTCCAGGCACAGGTTCATCTTACGCCACCGGTGCCACTGATTGCCACTGATACCAACCATGCCACAGATTCCACCACGCCACAGATGCCACCCACGCCTCACCTTGCTCACCTGCAGACCAGACAGCCCCACTACACTCCTCCTTCCTCCACCCACAGCCAAGCCCGGCCTCAGAAACATCTGTCATCGGTCTTGGACTGACACCCCATGTCCTGGAGAAGGGGCTCTCAACATCACAAGACTGAGCCAGCTCTCTGAGAGCTTCCTCAACACACCATCGCCTGTTGTCCTCTCAGGGCCAGGCACCCCAATGGCGCCTCAGACCAGCACTCCAGCAGCAGCCACCTCCACAGCACTGGACCCTTCACCCCTGAGGACCATGGGCACGCCTCAGAGTGACTGAGAAGAGTGCCAGAGACTGGGTTGCTATCTGATTACTTTATCTTTGCTTGGAATACTTGGGTCATTTCTTTTTACAGTTGTTATTACAAAGCTTATCTTTGCTTCACACACTGTGTTCAGTTTCTTTTAGTCAAAAAGTCTTGGTGGAAACTTTTAAGAAATGGTTTAAGCCTTTGCAGCTGTGGGCATGGGCAGGCATACCTATGATGATGGGTAATACGCTTGTGGATGGGCAGGGATACCTTTGGGATGGGTAATAGCTGTGGAGATGGGCAGGGATACACGTTCTGCGATGGTAATAGCTGTGGGATGTGGCAGGATATCTGTGGGATGGGTAAACTGTGGATGGTAGGGATACCTTTGGGATGGGTAATAGCTGTGGGATGGGGCAGGGATACCTTGGGATGGGGTAATAGCTGTGAGATGGGTTAGGAATACCTGGGGATGGGTAAAAGCTGTGGATAGATAAACCTCCAGTGCAAGCATAGTGGGATGTACTGTCCATCCTCCCAGGTGCCACACCTTTGCCCTTTATTATCAATAACAATGTAATCATTGATCCACACATTTCAACATAAACACAACTCTTTATTAAAATGCCCTGTTCATTTAAGGCCACTCAACATACAATGGCCCAATCTCATCAGTGTGATGAGACAGGCTGAAGGAAGCATCCATTAATCATTCTATCATCCTGTCTTGCCACTCCACTGCTCCAGCGTGTGGAGTTGCACCAGTGTTTCAGGAGGTTGCGCTGCTTCTTCCCTTCACGTGAAGCTCTGTTGGGGCCTTGCACATCCACAGTGTCTATCAGGTTTCGCCCTTGCCTCCATTCACCAGTTTCATGTCCCCATTGCCTTGTTGGAGGTGCACGAGCCTGTTTTGCACTGACTGAGGTAGCGGGTGTGCATAGAGATTGTGCAGGATGCAGCAAGCTTCACGATCCTCCTCACAGTCTCTGGCGATGCTGCATGGTGGTGAGAGTACCTGGAACCTGTTGGCCAGGATGCCAATGGCATTCCACCACCCGCCTTGCCCTGGACAGCCTGTAGTTGAGAGATTCTGTCTTCACGGCTCGGGCATCTGGAAGTGTAGGCTCATGAGGTAGGTTTCTGAGGGAGAAGGCGTCATCCCCCATGATGAAGTAGGCACATCTTGTGTGTCGTTGGGCTGGGGGTCTGGATCTGGGAAAACCATGATGAGTTTGTGTTCCAGCCCCTCCTTGAGGTGACTGGAATTTGTATACCTGGGCATCTGAAGCTGACCCGTTGCCTGAAGCATCGATGTACATGAACTTGTAGTCAGCAATCGACCATGCGAAGAGGTTGATTAGCATGGAAGAAGCCCTGTATGTTGAAATAAGTGGACCCTGACTTGGCTGGAGCTTTGCAGGCCACTTGCTTGCCATCCTATGCTCCAATGGTGTGGGGAGCTATCCCTTCTGATACCACTGTCTTCGTGCAAACTTCTTCCAGCCTTCTTCAGTGGAGAGGCACTGGAGGAGCTCCTCCAGGTATTCTTCGATGATGCCTGCACCACTTCTTGACCACAATGCTGATGGTGTTGTGTGGCACCCTCCAGGCTTACTAAATGCTCCTGTATGTGGTCCCGGAGGCCAGGTGGCGCAGAGTTAGTGCCACCTTCAGCCCAGGGTCCAGGCTGGGTACCCAAAGGAGTGGTGATGATGTCCATGCTGTGCAAGAGCAAGAGCAAGAGCAAGAGCAAGAGCAAGGCCTGAAGAGGTCTGCACCCAGCAGGCTTGCTGGACTGAAAGTGAGATCCAGGTGAGTTCCTCCCCCTTTTTATAGGAAAATATTAGTTTTCCGCTCGGTGTCCTTTGCATCCTCTAGGCATCCTGCAGACATCCTAAATATCCAAGATGCGTCCCCTATGCAAACGTTTTTTTTCCAGTTTAATGCTTTGTATGTGAGCTGCATCCACTTTCATCCTTTCTACGTCCGTGCTACTAACGCTTTTATGCGAGCTGCATCCGCTTTCATCCTTTCTACGTCCGTGCTACTAACGCTGCGTGTCCGTTCTGCGTCCGTTTAGCTTCCTCCCTGTGTCCGTTTTCTGCTGGAGCGGATGCAAGTTACGCGGATGCGCAGCGGATGCTAGCGGATATAGCGGAGCGTAACGGATGACAACGGATGTAGAATGGATGTTCTCCGTATGCGTTTCGGATGCAGAACGGACGCGTTGGATACATTTCGTTCAAAAGGTTTTGTGTAGCTCAAAACTTTTGAGTGGATGAAATGTCCGTTGACGGATGCTGGACGGTTAGAGAGGATGAAAAACGGACGCAGTGAGTACAGAACGGAAGCATCGCATTAACCAATGGATTTCAAGTGTTTCTCTCCGTTTTACTCTCTTTCCATCGTTGGTGCTGTGTGACAGGGGCTTTAGATGAACATGTATATATCTAAGGCAGTGTTTCCCCCCCCCCAAACTTTAAGATGTTTGGACTTCAAGATCCAGAATTCTCCAGTCAGTATGATCACCTTGATACCTGTGATGTTTTGCTGCTATTAAAAAGCTACCTTATAAAATTATTGTTTTTTTTTTTAAACCTTGGTAAATTAATTATCCTGTTCCACAGTCTGTACTGAATTGACTCTTTTATGGCAGCTAAGTGTTGTTTGTCATTTGTATGTACAATGTCAGCACCAGTTTATTCTCAGTTGTATAGATTAGCTAAAAATTATATAGAGTGCTTCACAACTGATCAGAAACCTGAATCTGAAAGTAATCAAATCTTTTTCTGAGGGGCATTTACCTTTATAAAACAGTAATTGTCCAGTCTACTCCTGTTTTTAGGTATTCATTCTCTCTCTGTAGAAATATATAAGACAAATTTATACCATTGCACTTATGATGTCTACATTTATTAAACTTTTATTATTATAATTTTTCTTATGAAATGACCACAAATGAATATGTCACATATTCAGGAAGGAGTGATTTTTTTTTTCAATATCCAATCTCCCTATTGTAGCTGTATCATCACTGGCTGTATATCTCTGAGGTCATAAAACACAAGGAAATGCGTAGTCATGCAATAAACGTACAAATAGTTCCTCATTCAAACCTTTGTTCAGGTTCCTTCTCACAACTCTGTGATGCCTGAACTGGTAGCCAAGATCAAGGCCATGTCAAATTATTCTGGTCTCAAAACAGAAACATGTATGAAGAATAATATGGAGATCCCACTGGTAGAGTGTCCATGCAAAAGTTAATGACAGGATTCATTGGAAAACCCATGTACATTATTTGCTACAGTCCTCTCCTTCCTCAGATATTAATTTGCTGTTTTGTTTCCACTATGCTGACACTTGCAAATGTAGCAGAAATAAGTGGTTAATTATGCAGCCATCTATTCACCAGTGGATCTTCTTGGAGGTAACCTGAATGACAGAATGGGGCCAAACATTGAGATCCTAATTACCTAACACTATAACTGCTTCCTTCACCTGCTGCTGTTAAGACTTGTTAACCTGCTTGCTTCTTCAATGATGTGACATGTAATCTGGAAGAATTTTGTTTAATGGTTGGACTAAAAAACCAAATAATCCAGAGAAGAATTTATTTTTTCATTGGGATCAAAATTACAAGTCTTAATTGCTAGCTGATATCTCATAGTTTTAGTGGGGAAGTGCCAGTTGTCTACAGGTACACTTATGCCTGCATAGTAATCATCTTCTGCTGAGTTTGATTCTTAACTTTTCCCAAGGGCATTTTCTGTATTTTATCCGGACATTGAATTAGAAACTGGAAGCGTATGGATTAAATGGAATGAAGAAATGTGTAGGAATGCTATGTACTGGTTTGCTCAGTTTGTCTGATCTGTCAAGTTAAGAATTAATTACCCATGTTGATCTAGGAAACTCAATTATGGACTATTACAGCAAAATCATCCAGAGAATATGGGCGTGCATAATATTTAAAAGCATAAATTAATTGTAAGAGCTGGCTTCTTCAGGATTGTGCAGATGCTAAAAAAAACTATTTATTGCATCTTACAAAGTCAGTCTGCTGCCTTTCCCCCACAAAGAACTATTGAAAATAAAAAAAATGTACAAATGCTATTTGACAACAGAACAACCAATAAGGGTCAGAGCTTAGTCTTTTTCCAGTTTATTGCACCTGGAGACACAGGTTCAAATTTTTCATAGAAGATTTACCATTTTGGTCCTGAAGTATGAGATTTCAGTTATTCTGTACTACCTAGTATTATAAACCCAAGAAACCCATGACTCTTTAGGAGGGTGACCAACTGAGTGGTCATCTCTTTTGACTGCTAAGATTTAAAAAAATCTGAATTTGATGACAAAGCTTTGCAAATTATGCAGATATGCCTCACTTACTGACCATGGGTTTAGCAACCATTTAAAGTTACGTCAATGCTGAAAAAATTAATGTAACAACCATTTACAATATGCCTTAGTCACATGAACACTATTATAAATATACATTGTCCTGTGGCTCCCCCTTCCCCTACAATGGAGAGATTGGAGACAACAGCTCTGGCAAGACAATAAGCTATTTACTTTTCTACATATCCAAAACAATACATGAGTGCAATTTACAATACTCTCTTGAATTCTTTCTCTTCAATCTCTCTGCTCTGTGATGGAGGAGGGGATAAAATGGGAGAGGGGGGACCCAGCAATTTCTGCAGGCAAACTCTTCTTTGCTTGATCCTTTCCTGCTGCCAGGCAGTTACATTAATCTCAGTGTGTAGAAGAGAAAACAGCTTCCTCTCTTGGAATCCTTCTTAAATCTGTGGAACACACACACTTATTTTTTAAAAAATCAAGAATGTACCCATCCTTTAGTGACTATGACACAGCGTATATTTGAAGTACTTCTGGTGAAACATATGCATTGTTTGCTGATTTTGGCTTCCTGACCATTTATTGAGCCTGTCATCACAGTTAGAAAAAAATAGACAATTCTCCCATGAGCTGTTCAGAGCAATCAAAAGTGCGAGGTGCTTCAGTGTCTTCTGAAAAGGCTGGGCTTAAAACTCCGAGACACTCCTCCTCCTGCATGGCACACCCCCCAAGCATCCCCCTGTTTTAGCTCAGCCTTCTTGGTAAAGCCCCTGTCACACAGCACCAATGGATAGAAAGAGGATGTAAAATGGAGAGAAACACTTCCCATCCGTTGGTTAACGCGATGCATCCGTTCTGTACTCACTGCGTTGCGGTCCATTTTTCATTACTCTCTACCATTCCAGCATCGTTGGACTGCAATTTTCAATCCGCTCAAAAAGTTTTGAGCTTGCCAAAACATTTTAGAGCGAGAAACGTATCTAACACGTCCCGTTCTACATCCGCTACGCACACGGGGAAACATCCGTTATAACATCGTCATTGCGTTCATCCGTTACAGTTCCACGGTATATCTCCAGCTAGGTATAGCGCTCGCATGCTGCACGACCTCGCATCCGCTCCAGCGAAAACGGACACAGGATGGGAAGCGAAACGGATGGGTAATGGACACGCAGCGTTAGTAGACACGGAGCGTTAGAAAAGGATGAAAGTGGGATGCAGCTCACATAACAAAGCTAATATAAAATGGAAAAAAAACATTTGCATCAGGGGAACATTATCTCAGATATCTGGGATGTCTGCAGGATGCCTAGAGGATGCAAAAGGACACCAAGTGGAAGACCTATATTTCCTATAAAAAAGGCGAGAGAAATTCACCTGGATCTCACTTTCAGTCCAGCAGCCCCTGCGGTGCAGAACCTCTTCAGCCTTCATTCTGGCTCTTGTTCTTTTACCACAGCATCCCAGTCATCTCCACCAATGGATCGTAGCACACTCCTTTTGGTAGCCACCATTCATTCTACAACAGTGCGAAGCCCTCTACAGGGCCTTTCATCTGTTCTACGTGAAGAAAAGGAGCGTTAACAAGAAAGTTCTGGTCCGAAGATGGATTCGTGAGAAAAGCCAAGTTACGGGACTGTATAACAAATGATGGTGGAGCTGAGGAACGAAGACTCTCGTGCAGTTCCAGAACTTCATGAGGATGCGCCAGCCATGTTTGACGAAGTTTGTGCAGCGGCTGAGAACCCCGATTGACCAAGGCGAACACCAACGTCCAGCACAGGTCTGGACCCTGGCTGAAAGGTGGCCACTGGAACTCTGTGCCACCTGGCCTTCCGGGACCCAACGTACACAGGGAGCATTGCAGTATTGCCTGACAGGGGTGCCACCTACAGATCAGACGCATCAGCATTGGTGTGGGTCAGAGGAAGTGGTGGCAGGCCATTCATCGAAGAAATACCTTGGAGGAGCCCTATCCAGTGCCTCTTCTACTGATAGGAAGGGTGGAAGAAAGTTGCAGAGCGAGTGGGTATTAGAAAAGTGGAAACTTCCCCGCGACACCATTGGGAGGCATTAGAGTGGCAAGCACGTGGCCTAGCAAAAGTCTCCAGTCCAAGTTCAGGTCCACTTGTCATTCAACTATCAAGTGGCCTTCTTCCAGCATCATTCTCTTTCGCCATGGTCGATGCTGACTACAAGTTCATGTACATGGAGATGCGTCTAGGCATAATGGGGTCAGCTTTTCAGGATGCCCAGGTATACATCTCGCCAGTCACCTCAAGTGAGGGCTGGAATGCAACCTCTCATGGGCTTCCAGATCCTAGACCCCCAGCCAACTGACACACAAGATGTGCCCTACTTCATCGGTGGGCGATGACGCCCTTTCTCCCTCATAAATTCCTGACCTCATGAAGCCTAAAACTGGTCCAGAGCCTACCCGTGAAGAGAGGATCTTCAACTACAGGGCTGTCCTTTGGCAAGACGGCAGTGGGAAGAACGCACTTGGCATCCTGTGCTAAACCAGGTTCCAGATAACGTTCTCACCCACCATGGCAAACATCACCCAGAAGATGGTGAGGAACAGTCGTGGAAAGCTTGCTGCATCCTTGCACAATCTATGCACCCCGCTACCTGCAGTCTCTTGACAGAACAGGTCGGTGGACACCAACATGGCAAATGGGGAGAAATGGAGCCTGGCTGAATAGTGGAGGGCATAGGGCGAAAACGCTGAAGATACAGTGGATTGTGCAAAGGCCCCAACAGAGCTTCACGGTGAAGGGAAGAATGCAAGCACAAACCTCTGAACACTGGTGCATACTCCCCGAGCTGAGCAGTGGAGTGGCAAGAACAGGATGGTAGATGCGTTAATGGAGCTTCCTTCAGCCTCTCTATCATGACACTGATGAGATTGTGCATGCATGTTGAGGTGGCCCTACATAAACAGGGTATTGTAATAAAGGAGTTGTGTTTTATGCTTGAAAATGTGTGGGGATGAATGATTTATATTGTTAAATTGGATAATAGAAGGGCCCACTATGGTGTAGCACCTGGGAGGGTGGACCATAACAGTCCGACTATCTTTGCCACTGGAGGTTTATCTATCCACAGTCTATACCAGTCCCACAGGTATTCCCTGCCTAATCCACTGCCATACCCTAACACACCCAACATGCTATTACGCCCATCCAACAGGTAATCCCTGGCTCCATCCCCAAGCTATTTGACCCATTCCAACAGGTATCGCCTGCCATCTTCCCAACTGCTATTAACCCATCACAGCTTTATACGCCCATACCCAGCGTACGCACTCAGGATCTCACCCACCAGGGCTGTATCCCTGCCACCCACACACTGCCTTCCAGTATTCCCATCACAGCTATTACCCATGCCCACAGGTATCCCTGTCCATCCCCAACTGGCTATCCTTAACCCATCCCACAGCTATTACTCCATTCAAACACGTATCCCTGCCCATCCATTCTATCTTAACACATCCGCCACAGCTATTACCCATCCCACAGGTACCTTCCCCATTCCCACATGCTATCCTTACCACATCCCACACATGCAAAAGGCTTAAAACCATTTCTAAAAAGTTTCCACCAAGACTTTATTGACTAAAAAACTGTGAACCAAGTTTGTTGAGACAAAGATAAAACTTTATTATGAACTAAACTTGTAAAAGCAAAATGACCCAAGATAAAGTCAACAGGTTAGCCAACCCAGTCTCTGGCACTCTTCTCAGTCACTCTGAGGCGATGGCCATAGTCTCAGGTGGTTGAAAGGGTCCAGGTGCTTGGTGGAGGTGGCTCTGTGCTGGAGCTGCTGGTTCTGAGGTGCCATTGGGTGCCTGGCCCCGAGAGAACAACAGGGGGATTGGTGTGTGGAAGGACGCTCTCAGAGAGCTGTCCTCAGTCCTGTGATGTTGAGAGCCTTCTTTCCTTTATGACATGGGTTGTTCAGTTCCCAAAGACCGCATGACAGATGTTCTGAGGGCCGGGCTTGGCTTGTGGGTGGGGAAGGAGGAGTTGTAGGTTGGGCTGTCTTGGTTCTCAGGTGAGTGAGGAAGGTGTGGGTGGCGAATCGTGTGGCATGGGTGGGCTCTGTGGTGTGGGTGCATCAAAGTGGTGTGGTGCCATCGGTGGCATCGGTGCATTGATGTAAACCTTGGGCTGCGACTGGAAGGGCTGCCTGTTGCTGGCTGGACTCCTGGTATGCCTAGTATGTAGGAGGCCTGTGGGAAAGCCTTGGAAAGGGCTGTGACATCAGGCTGGGGTGGAGGAAGCAGATCCTGGATGGGTCGAGCGGTTCAAGTTGGGCCTGGAGGTTGTGCAGAAGACTTATGAATCCTCTCACTTACTCACCTTTGTACTGTGTTTGGACATCGTCCCTTGAGGGTCTGGTTGACGTAGGTTGAGGAAGGGCTTGCGTTGGAGGATGGCATGCCGGTGGTGTACCACTGAGAAGAGATCTTACTGCTGCTTTTGATGCGTGTTCTGATACTCCAGACCGTATGGCTTCTGTTCCCTCTGTTCTGGCTCTCTGCCTGTTTTCTGTGGAGGTGGAGCTGGGAGTGGGCTAGTGTTGTCCTGGATGGAAGTACCTCTCCTTGCTCCCAATGCATCAGGGGGTCCTCCACGCTCTCCACCACGGGAGTGCCAGCTGTCAGGGGGGTTGTCCGTCGTGGGACGCTCCACCAGATACCTGCCTGGGACAACAGGAGCTGACTCTTGCGGCCAGAAGAGGACTGGCTTCTCCTGGGGCCCTTTGCCTGAGAGAGAGGGTTGTGTCAGACGGGGCTGCTCCTCGGTGGCGAATCTCCTCCTCCACAGAAGCTGCACTTGGCCATCACGTGGTCTCCCGGTTTTCGTGAGCTTGACTGTGGCCTGCGACAGACTTCTGTGGGTGCAGCTTCCCGTACCAGGTGTGCATGTTGCTTCCACTAGCGAGGAGCACCTCCGAATGTGCCAGGCTTCTCGCTTCTCTCTTCCAAGCAGCCTGCTTCCTCTTCGGTGTTCGAGAGACGAGCCTGTGTGTCCCTTCCGCCATAGTACTCCGTTCTCCCCTCAGCCATTCAGCAACCTCATCCTCAGATGTTCTCTTCGCTGCGGTTTGCGCATCCGTCTCCGTTCTTCGTATATGCCTCTTCCTCCCTCTGGCAGGGCTTTCTCGGCACCTCATCTAGAGGGGCTTCGAGGTTCTAGGGGCTGCTCCACCACACCAAATCAGCAGCAGCAGCAACATACACAGTATCAGAAAAGCAGCACGAGGAGCACCAGGAGCACCGGAGGACCAGCGCACCAGCAGCACCAGGAGTCGCAGCAGGACACAGCAGGACCCAAGAGCAGCACCAGCAGTAGTAAGCACCAAGCAGAAGCACCAGCAACCAGGAAGGCAGCGCCAGCGAGAGGTAACCGAGAAGCCAGACCAGGAGCAGCACCAGCAGCGAAGCCCCAGCATCCAGCAGAGGTCAGCCCGAGCAACGCAAAAGCCCAGCAGAATGCATAGTCAGGCCAGGGCGTCGGGTGGTGGCCCGTATCCTTACTTGCCAGGGACTGGCAGAAGATTGGCACAGGTTCCTATACATTCTATCCCCATTGGATTGTGTTGCTAGGAGAATGTGTCTCGGCAGCAGGTCTTTCCTCTGAATGGTGAACCTGCTTATGAAGCTGCATCCCTTTATGTATATCCGGGCGGGGCTGATCAATGCCATCCTCTCCCGCAGATGCACTGAGCACTGGAGCGCTTTGTAATCCTCGCTAGCATTCCCAACTAAGGCATCGGTAGGAACATCGCGCTAGGACTTTCCCGTGAAGTTGCATCCGCTATAAGTCCACTCGGGAATCCTCTCTTGCATCCGTCTCTTCTTACTACGCGTACGCCTTCCCTGTGCTCCCCGGAAACCCTGCGGAATGTGCCATCTCGCGCTTCCATCCGCTAGGCTGGCCGTGGAGCAATCCACTTTACATTCCTGGCTACATCCTCCGTCCGTTCATTTTTCCGTTGTATGTCCGCTCTGCTTATTGCAAATTCAGGCACTTTTGGAGAGCGGATAACAACGGATGGGAAAATTTTCTCCGGAAAAGTCCGCCTAAGTGTACTTTTTACATACGTTGTCTGGACATCGCGTCGGCCTAGTGTTGACAGGCCTATAAGAGAGACTGTGCACTCCCTGACTGGAACGGGTTTTTCGTGGTTCAGCTCGTGAAACTTCAGGTCTTCCTCTGGTTTAATTCAGCGTTTTTAATTTTTTGCCATTAAGTTTGGCGATTTGTGAAGGGCTTGTGTCCTCTCTTAGGTACATCCCCCCGAGAACTCAATTTGAGAGCAGTTCTTTGGTGACGGAGTCTCGTGCCACGTCCGCAGGCACGCCTGAGATGGCCGCTTAAGGCAATTAGTTTATCTAAACCCGGAATCGAGTTTCTCTTATTTGCGATCTTGTGGCGAGCAGAAGCGTGGCACTGCGCGGCTCACTTCTCCTTGCTGTTTTCGACTGATCAGGATTCTTGTTGTCCGATGACAATTTAGAGAAGCAGCAGGCGGCTCGATTATACTGCCATGCAAAGATTAAATTGCCCCAAAATTTTTACAGTGCGGATTCGAGTGTATCAGAGCTGTTGTATCTTTCTTCATCCAAGATGAACGACAATATTGTGTCCAGCACAAACACATTACAGAAGCCTGATTGGATGGCAGATAGATTCTGCCCGAAAATGTTTCGTACGATACTTTAAAAGCACAACTATGATGACGTGGGAAATACCCGAACACAAGCTGAATACCATATATGTAAGTTGACCTGCGAAAATGAAGATTATAGAGTAGGAAATTCATAAAGCATTGAATAGAAGGAGATTGATTCCACACCAGAGGTGCAAGTCAACTTTGGAAGCCCTGGACTCTCAAATTAGAAAGATCTCCACACCACAAACCAGGCAAAACACCTGGCAACAAACAGACTCCCTCTGATTACCTCCAGCTTCAAAACACACCCCAACCAGGCACCCAGATGAAACCTAGCTTCCTAATAGATAATAGCCATCCTTTCACACGAAGCCAAGCTTGCACTGAAAGCCTCCCAATACAGGGAAAACAAAGAGTGTTGCCAGCCAGTCAAAGCCACAAAAACAGACAGAAGAAAACCAGAAATCCACCAATCAAACAAAACTTGTTAGTTTGTTAATTTGTTTCTGTTTAGTTCCACTGAGGTGTTTTATGTTTATGGCTTAGTCCATGAGATGTTCTAAACACCTCATGGAACTAACAGAACACTGCTTAACCAACACATATTTTCATTACAAATGGACAAAGATTACAAGCAAATTGAAAGGAGCCCCTATGGGATCCACCACTGTCCACCCCGTCCATTGCAAACCTGTTCATGGAAGAATTAACAAATCCAGAGCCCTGTGCTAATGCCACCACAAACTCAAACTGTGGCTAAGATTAATCGATGACAGATTTGTGATTTGGCCCATGGAAAAGAAACCTAAACCATTTCCTAACACACCTAAATCAGCACACACCCCAAAGCAACGTTTCACCATGCGAAACGGGAAATAAACAAACAACTTACCATCCTAGATGCTACTAATTCTACAATAAGAACAGATGGCAAAGTTCTACTTTCAACCACAGCGAGTTAGGACATTCACCCCCTAAGTACAAAATAAACAATAACAATAACAATAATAATAATAATAACTAAATATAATTTGGATAAAAAATTAAAAGTTAGAGGCACGAGAATCAGTTCCTCCAACAATGGAACGTGACATTCTTCTCCTCCAAAGACAAATAAAGTTTCCCGAGGATAAGGTCAAGTGGGCCCCCAAATAGGCCTCTAAGGCGGTGGATAAGGATGCCCATAAGACGGGCACCAAGCCCTTGGGAAGGACAGTTGCAGAATGGGTCAGGGAGGCGGAAAGATGGCTAGACACAACCAATCAGATCAGGGCCCAAGTACATTGTTGGGGCCCCTTAGGACTTATCACCCCAGCCCCAGGACAGGCTATTTTTGGACAGCCTCCCCATTGGCCAGTAATCTCCAACAATGAGCAACATGCCCAGGCGAAATCCTAGAGGCAACCTTTCAACCCCTACAGTCACAGCTTAAGACAGGAGGAGGATACGCTTGAGACTATTCCCGTCGACAATAAGGGCAATGGATGGAGGATGCCATACAAAAGGGCATATAGCTGTATTTTTCAGGGCCATCCATCCGGGACCAACACTTTTGCGCTACAGAAGCGGGATCCCTGTTGCTCGATCCTTTGCCGCATCATCAAACTCAGTATCCCCAAGTATTCCTGAACATACCCAGTCCAGGGGTCTTCGGGAAGGAGTGCGAATTAGACAACCAGGATTGTTCCCATCGAGTGAGGTCGTTCCATCAGAAGGAACTGGTTGTTGTCAGAGGTGCAGACCCACAAGAATGAGGAATTTGTCGGATGACGGAAGGCCTCATTTCCGGACCAACTACCTTTTCTGGCCTATTTTTGTCCACACTCTTTAAATTTTTACTGTTTCAAGTCAAAGAACACCGCCTAAAACTAGGCACATCAAGCCCCTCATCCTATTGTCAAACAGGATCTCAGGATGATCCGAGGATTGTACATATTTCTCATAACTGGCTAATGAGGCGGAAACTTATTCCTGCACTCGTTAAAGTTTTGCTTTTAATTTAGTACAAAATCAATGGGCATCAGCGCAGCATCCTACCCAGCCCCAACAGTGTACGATAAACAATATTATAATTTGGCCCAGGAGTTTTCAGATTTTCTCAAAACGCCCGGAGGTGGATGAGCCCCATTTGTGGCACTGGACTCTTCTTTCAACTTTCCCAACGAGGCCAAGGAAGCCCTGGACCAGAAAGAAAACGGAGTGCAGAAAGTTGGCACTCCGTAGGGTGCATGTTTCTGGACTCATGGGCCATATAAGGCAGCTACAGCTGCTGTCCTTTTCTTACGTGGTTCCTTCCCTACGATGGCTCTTCCACTTGAGGAATATATTGGCCAATCGTCAAAATGTCAGAGCCCGACCAGGACATAAGCTAAGATATTGTTACTGGCAGAATTCTCGCCAACGCAACATTTAATGCAGTCATTATTCTTATCTGTTGCCATAACATCTCAAGTTATCAGCACGAAAGACTACTATGGCTCAGACATTGGCAGGCGGGATACCAAGCATAAATGCAAGCTAGGCATCAGCCCCAATATTGGGGATAAAAATTATTTGGCAATGTCTTGAAGTCCTCCTTACAGAGAATAGAAACAAGAAAAAAGTTGGCTCCCCCTCTTTTTGGAGTCTGAAAACAGAACGCCCCAGTCGTTTCGAAGGGGCTTCCTTTCAGCCCTACTATCAAGGCCCATACGTTCCCAGATTGCAGAGAACATCAGGTTACAGGCCATGTTTTAGACAGGGTAAGGTCAGAATCTTCCGATAGAGGTCAGCCCGGGGAGGCCAAAACAGAAGAAAACCCCCAGAGGATTCCAGATCCTGATTTTTTCGTTTGCCCCAAGTTGAGTCCTTGACAGCAGCTCCATTTGGAGGGCGGCTAAATTGTTTGCTGATCAATGGGACAGCTCCACCTCTGATTGCGCTTGGGTCAGGGCGACTCTGTTAGATTTGGTATTGGCGCCTTAGCGTTTTCAATCCTCCCCCAAAAAACTTTTTCATTTGGAGCCCTAGCGTCACAGGACACCATTAGGAGAGCGTTTGATGCAGGAGGCTATCAATCATCTTCTGCAATATTCGGGCCATCAGAGAGGTCCCATCTGAACAACGGGGTCAAGGCTGTTTCTCTCTATTGTTTGTGGTCCCAAAGAGTTTGGGGCTGGGAGGGCAATTTCTAGATCTCAAACATCTGAACGGATTCATTGGTTTTTCGAAAATTCGATAAAAAAGGGATGACTACCCTCCAGTCCATTCTGCCTCAGCATCAGGAGAGAACAAGGTCATGACCTCTATAGATCTCACAGAGGCTTACCTCACACATACCAAATTAGACCTTGCTCACTTACAGATATCTTTAGATTTAGCTATTGTGATCAGCCACTATGGAATATATCGCAAGCTATTTGCCATTTTAAAAAAGACAAAAAACAGTATACAAAACAAAACACATAACATAAAAAACATTAGAAACATAAAACAAATCTTTTTTGAAAAGCAGCTTTGATCCCAGGTTACATCTCTTCGTGACAGACATTAAATTCAAAGTTAAATGCTCACTTTTATGTATATTCCTATTTATACCAATTCTACATTTTCTATATAGCTTCTCCCCTCTTTTCACTTCTCTTTAATTCTATTTTTATTTTATTTCATTCTCAATTTAGTCATTATAGTTGTATCCTTTGTCTGTCCTGTTTTTCAGCTGGTCTATTATCTTTTTCTCATTAACACAAAATTTCTCCTGTAATAAACTGATTGGAGTATCGCCTCCTTTAATCTTTCCCCTAAATTTAACCACTTAAATAATACATAACTTTCATTCAGATTCTGTTTAGTATATCTGAAGCTACACACTAATATTTAAAAAAAGAAAAATTGTAAATATATAATATAATTTAGAACAACAATCCCAATTGACTCTATCATTAAAATTAATATTCATTTAAATCTTAAAACATTTTATACATTACTTTATTCAAATAACGTATCATGCTTCTATGGAATATTTTTACATTTTGCATTGTTACTTCCCCCCCATTTCACTTATATTTAAAGTCATTGTGTAATTAAATTTTCCCATCCTTCTTCAATCAATTTCTCTTATGTTTCATTTCAATTTATTTTGTCAAAAAGGAGAGATTTTCACTAAATACATTGAAATATTTTATTCCCATTTATTATCATATGTATTCCAAATTTTCTAACATTATTTCTTCATTACAAAACAACAACACAGTCTTATGTACTTTTACAGAATTTCTTTTTCAGTTGTATTTTTACCCTTATCTCTAAATGTCCTGTTTCTTTACAGCTTATTTTCAAACCTTTATAGTTTCTCTTCCATTCCTTCCTTCCCTTGCTCTCCACCTCTTACCCTTTTTACCCCCTTTTTGTCTCTCATCTTCATTTCCCTTCTTTCTATATTCCTCTTTTCTGTTGTTGTAATGTTCATTTAAAATTTCTGAAAACATTTTATACATTCCTTTCAAATAGCGTATTATGCTTTTATGGAACACTTATAAATTTTTGCGTAATTACTCCCCCCCCCCCCCAATTTCACTTTATTTTAAAACATTATATTCTCTAAAATGTTCTCATTCCTTTCTTAATTCAGTTCTCTCATATTTTCATTTCATTTATTTTGTTCAAAAAGAAAAGCATTTTAATTAAATTACATTGAATATTTTTATCCCATTTTAATAATCATATGTTGTTCCAAATTTCAATATTAATCCTTTATCTTCTCT
>BHFT01045187.1:0-10261 GCA_004320025.1 Laticauda laticaudata | reverse complement strand
TCTTGGCAGAATGCCAAAGGATCTTAACAGGGATCCTCTTCTGAAAAATAGTTTTGGAGTGTTGGAGTTGTCAAAATTGAGGAACACTTTGGTGCAGTATTCAGGAGAGGGTAAAAGTTCAACCTTCTTCAAATCATCAGCTTTTAGCCCCAGTAACTGTAATATATGGTCTTTCACCAGCTGTGTTGCACTCCAGTGAGGTAAATTGCCATTAATGGGATTAATGATGAGGGCCACTTGTTTTGACCGTAAGACCAGGTGACTGCATCAAAAGATATAAAGTTCGAACTATTGGGAGGATTGCATTTGCCAGTGCTTTTGCTGAGGCTTGGCAGGGAAAACCCTGCCGCTGCATCAAGCTGCTGAGTGGTCAACCCAGGGCTTCCACTGGTAGTCCAGGAAACTAAGTAGTTTTAAGTACTTATTATTTTATCAATCTGGAGCTGAATGCTCGCTGTAATTTCTGCAATCAAGAAACATTGCTGAGCCAAAAATTCTGTAAGGGTGGGCTCATTTAAGGATTGGTTGGGAGCTGTAGTTTTAGATAACTGAAACAGTATTTGCTGTGTGAGCAAAGAGACAGCAAGGAGCCTGGGCATGGCTTAGCTCAACTGTTTTGTATTAAAGCTGCTTGGTGTTGTGAAACAAAAACTGAAACTGAAACTTCTCTCCTCTGCTTGTGTTTTGCATATGGAACAGATTTCTTTTCAGGTGAGGAGAAGTAGAACACCTTAGCATCAGAGCATGTTAATCATAATATAGGAAATACTAATGCTCTGATAGTCATTTCAAAAAATCCTTTCTTAGTGAGCACCTAGAAGCCAAGCGGAACATGCATGCCAAATTTCAAGTTTGTAGGCTTTACAGTTCTGGAGATTTTATGATGATGAAAGTTTGTAAGCTTTACAGTTACAAGTTTGTAGGCTTTACAGTTCTGGAGATTATGAGTGCTATTTCGCTTTTATGTATATAGATTTCTAGTATTTCTGATCCACTTTGGTGGTCTGAAAAGGAGGAATGAAGAAGGCAGGGCTGGGATAGGATGACTTTGAAGTAGGTAAGACCAACTGTCATGGCATTTTTTCCCTAGAAAAACATTGTGTGACTAAAGCATTTTCTTAGGTAAAAATTGTGGCTGCCTTGTTATGTTTGATCCTATTTGTTTGTTTTTGCCCTTAGTTTCAGTCCAGTTTTGGAGGCTTTTCCTCCTAATTAAACCCATCTGTTGTTTTGAGAAAGGAGAAGATGTCAACATGTTTCAAGTCATTCTGTTTGTGACAAGCAACCTCCACACAGTGGTATGATTCAAATATTTTTACCACCGGTTCGGTGGGCATGGCTTGGTGGGTGTGCTTTGCACACGTGCACACACTTTGCATGTATGCATGCGCCAAATGTACACTTTGCACAGGTGCAGAGGCATTTGCACAGGCACAGAGGCATTTGCACAGGTGCAGAGACATTCTAACTCGCCTCCTGCAAGCCTGCACAATCCCAGTCACTTCAGCAGCTGCTGCGCAACACTCTTCTATGCTGCACAAAGCAGCTGTACTTCAAATTCAGATGATAAAGGTTACTATGGGAGCCTGGGCAGGCAGGTGGGCCCAACAGCAGAGTGGCGGAGAGAACTGGTTCGGTCTCCACTGCTCATCACTGCTACCAGCTCAGCAGAACCAGGCCGAATCTGTAGAATACCACCACTACCTCCACAGCTAAACAATATATTTAAACTGAAAAATGGAACACTCCTGACCATGTTCCTCTAATTTCCTGCACCAAATTGCTCATTTCAGAGGAAGGATTTAATATCATATTAGCTTATAAACTATTAGTTTACAATCTAAAGGTGTTCATGAAGGGGGAAAATCATGCAAATGAGAGCAAATAGACATGTACCAGGTTAATGTTGCAGGATCCAATTTGGGTCAGTCATTGGGTCCAGAGGTTTTGTCTTCTGAGCTTTCAGACTCATACTGGAGCCCATCTTCAGAACACTCTGCAGAAGGGCTCAGTATGAGTGAGAAAGTTTGGAAAACAAAATCTCTGGTCCTGGTGATCAATCCAGATTGGATCCTGCAAAAAAATAATAATAATGCATATAGAAAGGAATAATCACACTAGATCCTTATCTTTCTGTAGGGATTCCAATATAGCAAACTACGTGATATATGGTCTATCTGGCCCATCCATTTCATCATCATCATCATCATCATCATCATCATCATCATTATTATTATTATTATTATTACATTTGTTTGCCGCCTATCTCAATGCAAGGCTCTGCCTCATGCCAGCTGGCCAGGTTTGAACAGCTGAGGACAAGATGGGCATGCATGTTCCTGCCAATAGTATGTCCAGTATATTCAAAGTGGAATAGAAATACTGGGAGGAATAGGCATAGAGGCACTTCTTCCCTATTCTGTTTTGATCCTAATAATATCCTTTTTATAAATGTTTATATCAATGTATCTATGGTAGATTGTAGCCTGAATTCCCAAGAGGGAGAAAATGCATTCCAGAGAATCAAAAGACAGCGAAATTTAGAGTTTGTGTGGGAAAAAGAGAATTAAAATGGCTCCTCCCTAGGAATTCTCAAAGTCTGTGTTTAATGATGCAAGCTGTATGATAAGATTTTTGTGCATTGGTGAGAAACAATGAAGGAAAATGCTTAAGAAGAACCTCCACATGTCTGTCTTGGTTTTTGAAAACTGAAAACCTCCAAATGAGTCCAAAATTAGGCCAATAGATGAAACAATAGTTTTGGGATTCTTCCTCCAAACCCCAGTTTTGATTCTCAGGGCATGTTGGGGGACAGAGGTAGTAGCAGTCAAAACAAATAACAATCTAAATAAGGGGTGTCAGACTCGCATTGTCACAGTGGCATCACATGACATATTGGGACTTTTTTCCCCTTTCACTGGGTGTGGACAGTGTGTGATGCATCCAGCCCATAGGACGCAAGTTTGACAGCTGTGATCTAAATCAATGATCAACCATTTTGAGTGCTCAGGTATACCTTAGGTATACCCTAGATCTGATTATGTTTCAATTTATTGGCCTAGTTACAGTCTTTCATTGAACTCAAGTAATTTAAGATTGGTACTTTGTCTCTGGAATCCAATGAGAGGAAAAAAACAGATCTTGGTTCCATTAGTATACTAATAGTATTACACTCCAAATCACAACTGATCTCTCCCAGTTCTTAATTAAATGAATACACATTTAAATATGTACACCCAGAGACATATGAAACCTATTATACATTTTAAGCTAATGGTCATATTGTGTTGCATCTCATTAAACTGCTTTCTTCAGTTCTAGGGAATTCATTCCCATAAAAGTTGAAAGTCCTACCATCTTTGGTGGCTTTTTAAAAGCCTTTAAAAAACCTTTTTTTGTACAGATTTTGAGCTGTTTATTATAACTGGGTTTTTTTTATTTTATTTCTTCTTGCTTTACTTTCTTGTTTTAATTAACTGATATCTCAGCAGTTTGAACGTCTCAATTTTAAGCTTGGTTTTATTGTAATACTTTGATACTTGCAGTGTGTCATGTTACATGCATTAACAGAAATTAAATTAAAAAATGGAATTATCCACACACTTCTACATTCCTTCCCTTTAGGGAAGAATGGAATGACTGCTGAGGTGTTTTTTGGGGGGGGCGGGGGGGGAAATGGTTGAATAAAATTCTATGGAGATATCAAGTATAGGCACATAGTGATTAGACATATCCCCCAAAAAACTAACATTATTACACAGAGGAAAACTCTTCAAGTACATATTTTTAAATTTGCTTTAGTTACAATGCAATTTATAGTAAATTAGTTACCCAACACATTGAATAGAATCATGACACTTGTTTGTTTGTTGACAGTTATCTTCACTTTTTTCTGGCCATCTCTGCTATATTATATGGTGTTTGGTTTTTTTGCAGCTCTTCCTCATTTCTTCCAGTTATTATTTTTATACATTTTGACTACCTGGCATGACAGCAAGCTGTCAAACTAAACGCTGATGATGAACTCAATTTCATTCAGTGTTCTTGGTCAAAAAGCCTTTCCCAACACCAGCTAAGCAAATTTTTAATATCACATGAAGCCAAGGCTTTTTCTGTATAGATTTCTATCATTCTTCTGCTTACTAATTAGATCTTGTGGCAATCCATTTAAAAGATTGAAATTTGCTAAGTCACTAAATTAAATGAAGATTACATTTCCTCCCCCTCAGGCAAAACGATGCCCAATATATGGTGTGCTTCTATAATTTCCTTGAACCAAATAGAAGAGGTTTTTAAGTTGCATTATTATGGTGGTAGTGACACTGTGCTGCTCTTGAGCATTTTCAGCCTTGCAATCAAGATAGATTAAAAAAAAGAAAGAAACAAATGTATTTTGTTACAAAATATTCATTCTTGACATGTTTTGCTGGATAAAAGAGTCCATAGAAACAGCTACTGTATTTGGAGAATGCCATAATTCTCATAACATGTCAAGATGGAAATATTGTAAGAGGGTCTTTGTGTACCACATTTACCCCTCAACATCTTGGTTTAATATTTGGGTCATTCTGTTTGTCTCCTAACTCAGACCTAGTTATCTCAAATGACACAATGAGGAGGCAATAGTGACTTGAAACGACAGAGAGGATAGTGCTCCTTCAAACTGGAATAAACCAAGCTACAAGGCATAACATTTCCATCATCAGTAGTTTTTCTTGTACCAATTTATAATATGAAATTGCTAATTTGAGGATGCGGTAAAAGAAAAAAATTCTTCAGCTCCCATAGTAATATTTCAAACTTGTCATTTCAGACTTGTCTGCATTTTCTCCAAACATGGGCTCATTTCAAGTTGTTCAGTCTATACACAGTAGTCAGAAAATTATTTATGGTAATTGTATTGGATGAGGGAAGTAAAAATTTATGCACTGAAAGCTGAAGAACGTCTATGAAGCTATATATAAAACAGTATACTATTTAGAAAACAGTATACTTAGATTCTATAATCAATAAGGATTTTGACATAGTAATCTGTAATACAGCATATTTATTTAATATTAAAATTATTTGCTGCCCATCTTGTCATTTGAGGTAACTTTGAGAGGTTTACATTGTGATAAAATGTATAAATATCAAAACAATTATAACTCTAAAAACAGATTAAAATTACAAGAGTCAAACTAAAAACCCTGGGTTTGGAGTAGAAAAGTGTTGGTGCCTTCTCTTATTCTGCATCAACCAGCACCAGCCAAGAGCTTCTTCTTCAGTACACCATGTCAACCATCATGGCCAAGTTTTAAGGCTTTTCCTGAAGGCTAAAAGAGACAGGGCAGGTCTCACCTCCTGTGGCATGATGTTCCAAAGGGCAGATGCTATGGCAGAAAAGGCTTTTGTCCTGCATCCCACCAGATGAAATTTCTTGGCTGATAGGGTCCACAGTAGGCCTTTTCTGCTGGCATGAGTGGGGTGAGCCAATTCCATTGGGAAAAGATGGTTCTACAAGTATCCTGGATCCATTCCAAAGTGGACTTTAAAGGTAATCTCCAACACCAACACCTTGAATTGTACCTGGAAGCTGAACAGAATTGCACCCATGATTGCATAATAGCGGTATTACATGTGGTCACCTAGGGGGCTCCAAACCTGTCCATGCCATTGCATTTTGGACCAATTTTAGTTTCTGAATATTCTTCATGGGTAGCATCATGTAAAATTATTATACATTATATTATTATACAGCATACTATATATATGGTCTAAATTGTCTGGTACAAAGTTTTTGACCTATCTTTCAATTCTAGATAAAGAAAAAAAAGTTTAATATTAAAGTACCATAATAAAATTTCATTGATATGAGAAGAATGTGGAATCAAAATAAATATTTCATTAATTATGAATTAATTATTTCTAGTTAGATGATCAGTAACTGATTGTTTCACAAAGAATATCACAAGGCTCATATTCCATACTGTAAATTGAGAAAATGCAAGTTAATTAAGAGGAAGATTTATTTAAGTGAATAGATGTAGTAATTTGTTTTAAATATAAATGTACTTCCAAAAACATATCAAAGCTTTAAAGACCAGGTCCTTAATAAAAATAAATGTTCATAAGTGTTAATGAAATATAGCAGTACCTTTATATTAATAATTAAAAGGTCAGTTTGAATAATTAAGCATTGTAAAGGAGTGTTTGTGCATTTCTGAAAAAAATATTGTCCCAAAACTTCAGAATTATGCAATTTTATGAATATTTATTTATTTATTTTTAATTTTTTATTTATTTTTTACTAAAAAGTTTTCTTTATTAAACAATTAAATAAACACAAAAATGGACAATTCTTCCAATAAAAAGTTATTTTTTATTTATTACTCATATTTGTTTCTTTACAACCATAAAGTACTATTTAGATGTATTCATTCTTTCAATTATTCTTCTATTTTGCAAAAAGTAAAGTAAGTAAAATCCATCCATATACTATATTAAAAAATTAAACAGATATGTAGATAAAAAAAAAAGGCAGAGGGAGGAATATTGAGTACATTTTCCGCATTGAGTTATTTATTTAAAAATAATGACAGATTAAATAAATAAAAATAAAATTAATCATAAACATAAATATATATATTAATCATATTCATATATTGTTGAATATAAATAAGACATTTATCACATCATCTGCTGATAATCATGATCAGCATATGTATTAATTGTTTAATTTTCTTATTTACTTTATTTCACCATTTAAAAAATTAGATTATATATTCTTTTCACAATCAAATATTCTATTTTACATGTGACTCAAGGAATATGTTTTGTTTATCATGCATGAGGACATGTTGACCCATCTACAATAATGAAAAACCAAGAGTATTTAAAATATCTAAGCACAATGTGGGAATAGCCTAATAGAGCCAATAATATGGCAATATTTCCAATAAGCCACTTCTGATTACATGGTACAGTGCATGGTACAGTGCATGGCACAGTCCTAAAGATTTCTTAAGTCATACAATACTTCTTTAGTTATTGTTCATATAGCTGCCCATCTTAAATAGATGATTCTGGGTGGCTTACAACAATTAAAAACAATATAAAAACAAAATACAGTATAAAACATATGAAAATATATAAAATATATAAAACCATAAAAATAATGATATAAAACCTTTGTACCTTGGATTGTACACTTGTATATGTCTAAGCTAATTGATTAGAGACCCAGTGGGGATCCAAACTATTAAGTTCTAGGAAGTGCAAATTGGGTCAGTAATCTATAAATGCAAAGCAATTTGTTCATCCCACTTTCATATCACAGAAGAAATCTCATAGGACATTCATAAGGCTCTGAACAATTGTGCAAACTGCCAGAAAATTATTATGATATTTTGTTTAATTACTTGCTGCAAAAGATGAGATAGACTGGGCAAAATTACATTATAGGATAATGAATTTTTTCAGAGTGATCTCTTAAAAATTCAATACTTCTAAAACAAATATATCAAGAAGTGCTCTTGATAATTAAATGTACGAATAACATTGTGTATGTTGTAAATGTAATATGCAGTGTGAATTCAATTGACTTTTTCAGAGAACTATTTTGAACTGTGAATTTTGTTTGTATTTTATGTCCCAAACAAATCCAACTGGCATACTATAAAGTTCTGTTTTATTCTACTTTAACAACACACACAAAATATTAGTTATGTAACTAACCAGTTTTAGGGTTGACTTGGTGGCAAGGACAGCTGTACATCTGGACCCTGATGGCTGGTGAACCTGTGGCAAACCCAAGAAACAGTGGATAGATTGCAATCAAGGAGGACATGAAATGTATGAGTGTCACCCGAAAGATGCTCTGAATCAAGCCAGATGGAGACATCTTTGCTGACCTTGCAATAATGCGAGAATAACACTAGGTAGAAGAATTAACCAGTTTTAGGAGTGTATTATCAATGATCAATTTTAGAAATGTAGAATAGAATAGAATAGAATAACAGAACTGGAAGCGACCTTCGAGGTCTTCTAGTCCATTCCCCTGCCTAGGCAGGAAATCCTACACCACTTCAGAAAAATGGTTATCCCAACATCTTTTTAAAAACTTCCAGTGTTGAAGCATTCATAACTTCTGGAAGCAAGTTTTTTCCACATATCAATTGTTCTAACTGTCAGGAAATTTCTTCTTAGTTCTAAGTTGCTTCTCTCCTTGATTAATTTCCCCCATTACTTCTTGTCCTGCCCTCAGGTGCTTTGGAGAATAGCTTGACTTCTTCTTCTTTGTGGCAGTCTCTGAGATACTGGAACGCTGCTATCATGTCTCCCCAAGTCCTTCTTTTCATTAAACTAGACATACCCAGTTCTTGCAACCATTCTTCATATGTTTGAGCCTCCAGTCCCCTAATCATCTTTGTTGCTCTTCTCTGCACTCTTTCCAGAGTCTCAACATATTTTTACATCATGGCGACCAAAACTGAATGCAGTATTCCAAGTGTGGCCTTACTAAGGCATTATGAAGTGGTATTAACACTTCATATGATCTTGATTATATGTGATCTTGATTCTGTTTCTGGAACCTAAAACTGTGTTGGCTTTTTTGGCAGCTGCTGTAAATGGTTGTCCACTAGGACGCTGAGATATCTCTCACAGTTACTACTATTGAGCAAGGTACCACACATGCTGTACTTCTGCATGTGTGAAAAGAAAAGGTGAAACTCAGAAAAGGTGGGTTTAGCCCATGTTGTGAACTCATTTTTTTTATTTAGAAGCCCCAGTAAATCAGCAAGGAGGTCAAACATATGCTTAATGCTGGGTTATAGTTTTAAAACTGATCTACAGTGTATGATTATTTTGGGTTGGACCCATTCCATGGGGCCCAAATTGATTTTATCAATTTGATCATGTGAAAATTTGTCCTAACTCTCTCTTTCTTCATTTTCAAAAATTTATCATTCATATCATTTTCAAAAAGTTATCATTCATAATCCACATGAATATACAGAAGAGAAAATTTAATTTCTCCTACATTTTAACCATTGCCCTTTGGCTATATCCAGCTTTGTAGGGAAAGTGCCAATTTTTACTACCTGTTTAAAACGGTTGCATGATGGTCCAAGTGAACAAATATTTTTGTCACACTTCATTCTTTCACCTGAAATGGTAGATGAATAGATTCACAGATCATTATTATTCCAATCAGTCACTGTGCAAAATTCAAAAGAAACTGCATTTGAAAGGCCTTTTATTTTCAACCATTGCTGATGGTTTTAATTGACAATATCATTTGTTTTCTGCTCTGTAGGTGTAGATCTGCTTAGCTACCTAAGTTACCTTTGTCAGTTACAGTGGTATCCTATTCTGTCATATGTTCTAACAGGGAAATATTTTCCTATTGAGGAGCAATAATGTTTCCATAGTTATGGCCCACTGCTCCTAATGCTGCTTAGCTAATGAAAGTAAGGAGAGAAAGCAGCATATATTAGCATTATTGTTCATTATGAAGCATCAGAGATCATCATTCACAGTTTGAGTTTAACAATAATCATTAAGATTACTGCACAGATTTAGGTGGTTCATAAAAAGATTTTTATTTAATAAGGAGTGATCATTTATAAAACTAGTTTACAAAATTATTTGATTCTGAAACATTGCTTCAGCCTAATTTAGTCTTTCTTGGATGGATGGATGGATGGATGGATGGATGGATGGATGGATGGATGGATAAATAGGCAGGCAGGCAGGCAGGCAGGCAAACATCTGAATTTAGGCTAAGGGGAAGACTATTCTCACAATGACAGGCATTGCTCCAGTCCTAAATTCATATTATTTGAATGTTTTGGGGTGGTTTTATTTTAGGTCAGGAACAAACAAATTTTTAAAAAATTATCATTCAGCTTTCATTATTTGGCTGCATTTTGTGGTTTGGGCATAAGATGAACAGAATAGGCAAAGCACATGACACAAAACACACTGAGTAAAACAGAAACAAACCTCCACCCCCATCTTTTTAAAATATATATTTTTTAATGTTTTTTATTTTATTTATTTATTTTGATTTGTCAATAGCTTACAAGATAATAGGTATAATTATATACATAGTTATGAATACATGAAATGGGTACATGTAAGAAAAATAAAAGAAACAATAGGACAGGGACAATAGGCACATTGGTGCACGTATGCATACACCCTACAGACCTCTTAGGAAAGGGGTGAGGTCAATAGTAGACAATCTAAGGTTAAAGTTTTTGGGGTTTGGGGAAGA
>BHFT01045186.1:0-15055 GCA_004320025.1 Laticauda laticaudata | reverse complement strand
GAGAGATTGTTGTCTATAAGATCATAGTTGCCTTTTTTGAAGTTATAATTGGGGATTATGTCATTGTGATGATTTTTTGTGTGGGCATATGTTGAGACAAAAGTCAATCATATTGTGGTCACTTTTGGAAAAGGGTTCTTTAGTTTGTATTCTGTAAATTGAATTCAAACTATTGCAGAAAATGAGATCGAGGCAGTTGTTAAGTCCAGTATTGCTGGTTTCTAGTTGTTCCAGTCCTAGATTTGTAACAGCATTGTAGAAGGTTACGTGTATGGGTTCAGTTGTACATTCGTTTTGGGTCCAGTTAATATGAGGTAGATTCAAAAGCTGTAATTCTAAAAAAAAGCATTGGGCCAGATAGATGAATCTACATCTGCAAAAATGTTGCATTGTTGATTGGTTAATTCCACTAAAGAGGAAATAATATATAATATAACACACACACACAAACACACATTCAAGGGATACCAAGAATTGTATCTATTGAACCAACAAAACAAGGAACAAGAATGTGATGGTAGAAAGATAGAAAAGCACACACTTAATGTCCCTAGACTTTTACAGATCACTCTTCCATAAATATAAAATGCCAGTGCCATTGGTTTGGTTGGTTCTCTTGGATTCCTAGGTTCATTTGAATTTTGAGAAAGAACTTGTGGGTTCTCTTTACACTTGTTTCTGGGAAAATTATTTTATTTATTAAAATAGTGGCCAGGGAGACATAAGTTGTGACAAGGTTCCAATTTACAGAATGCTATTTCTTACTTGCTCCCAACTGACCCCCCATATTTTTTTCTTTTTAAGAAAGATTGAGTTCTAGAGACATTTTGAAAGTAAAGATGGTGCTGACAGCTGATAATCTCCATCATACTAGATTTAAAAGATTAAAAAAAAAATTAGATGTGGCAAAAAAATGGATATATCAAAAGGCACACAGATGGCCTAGAGTGACAGACTAAGACTTCTAGCACTACTATCTCCATTTCTTGCAATTTTCAATGGCTAGAACTGAAATCCTGTGAAGATAATTTGCATACCTATGTGTTATAACATGGACTAATATTCTTATATATGATATTTTAATGCTTTTATTGACATAATGTTTTTGAATATTTGTACAGATAACTTCTTTCTACTGCTTGGCTTATAGCACAAATTAATATACACATTATTTTTAACCATATTACCCTGAATAAATCAGTTTAAAAAATCTGTTGCTTCTGGTGAGCTACTGTGATGAACATGCAACTCAAAAGTCTGGGTTTAAAGATAGGGAATAATTAATGGAGTTAAAAAAAAAACTAGGTGCAGAAAGGTAGGAGCTCATAATGGCATTAACATTCAGTTGTAAAACTGCAGCCAGAGGCTACCAAAAACCTGGTGCTTATTGTTAATTAAGAGGATTCAACTTTCTAATCCAATATCCAAAGTCATCTGCCTGGGAGCAATATCAGAAAGAAATCCTAAGAATGCTAAAATAAATAGCAATAGGATTTAGACTTATATACCCCTTTATAGGGCTTTACAGCCCTCTTTAAGCAGTTTACAGAGTCAACATGTTGCCCCCAACAATCTGGGTCCTCATTTTACCTACCTTGGAAGGATGGAAGAATGAGTTAACCTTGAGCCTGATGAGATTCGAACTGCCAAACTGCTGATAATTGGCAGTCAGCAAAAGTAGCCTGCAGTACTGAACTCTAACCACTGCTCCATCACAGCTCATAAATGGGTAGTAATTAAAAGAAGAAGCTTCTAACAGACAGAATGGAGTCAGAATTGGGGAGGTTTGGACATGGTGGGATTGTCCTCAGGAAATAATAAAACTCAGAAGAGTTTGGAGAGTATAAGTAGTCCTCAACTGAGCCCCAGTTTAAGCAGTTCCCAAGCAAGAAAGTTGTTAAGTGAATTTTGCCTCATTTTACAATCTTTCCACTATTGTTTAGTGAATCACTGCAGTTATTTAGTTAGTAATGTGATTGTTAAGTGTATTCAGTTTCCCCATTGACTTTGTTTGTTAGGAGGTCACAAAAGCTGATCATATGGCCCCAGGAGACAGGTGTCAATAATAGGAACTGGAGCTTTGAAACTGAAATTAGCTTTTAAAAGATGTCCATAGGAGAGAAGGTTGCATTAATGACATGAATATGTTCCAGTTTGTGGTTTAAAATATTAGATCAAGGAAAAACTAAGTAGTCAGGATTCTTGATGATTGTTTGGAATGAAGGTCCCAAAAGTCTTCAGTCAGGCAGGATAGTCAGAAAGGAAAAGCTACCTTTTCCTCCAGAAAGGAGGAAAAGCAAGGATATAAAGGCTATAATTACCAAACTATAGAGACATATATGAAAACTTTTTTTAGGATAATTAATATATAGCACCCTCTTCTTCAGTACTACATAAGTCACCAACTACAGCGGCAGTGTGAGATAGATGATAGAGATAGATAATATAGATAGATAGATAGATAGATAGATAGATAGATAGATAGATAGATAGATGGATATTGATGATAGAGGTAGGTAGGTAAGTAGATAGATGTAGGTTGGTAAGTAGGTAGATAGGTATGTAGATAAAAGATAGATAGATAGATAGATAGATAGATAGATAGATAGATAGATAGGTAGATGATAGATCGATGTAAGTAGGTAGGTAGGTAGATAAATAGATCATAGAGAGAGAGAGAGAGAGATATCAATGATAGATGATAGATAGATGTAGGTTGGTAGGTAGGTAGATAAATAGATGATGGATGGTACATGGGTAAGTAGATAAATAGATATCAATGATTTAGTATTTATTTGATTTGTCAATCACTTACAAGATACAGATATAAGAATATAGTTTTGAATACATGAGATGAATAGTTATAAAAAAAAAAAACCAATAGGACAGGGATGGTAGGCATGATTGGTGTGCTTATGCATACTACAGGCCTCTTAGGAAAGGGGTGAGGTCAATAGTAGACAGTCTAAGGTTAAAGTTTTTGGGGTTTGGGGAAGAAACCACAGAAACAGGTAGAGTATTCCAGACATTGACCACTCTGTTGCTGAAGTCATATGTTCTGCAATCAAGTTTGGTGATTAACCTTGTTAACCTTGTATCTATTGTTTTCTCTTGTATTGTTATGGTTGAAGCTGAACTATTCATAGACAGGTAGGACATTGCAATGTATAATTTAATATACTATACTTAGATTGGACCGGAGGTGGCATAGTTCTAGTTTTTCTAGGTCTAGAGTTTCAAGGCTGGTGGCATAAGGTATTCTGCAATGAGCAGAGGAGCGGAGAACTCTTCTTGTGAAATATTTCTGGACTTTTTCAATTGTGTTAATATCAGATACATGATATGGGTTCCAGACTGATGAACTGTATTCAAGTATGATAGAAAAGAGATAAATGATAGATGATAGATAGATGGTGGATAGATAGATAGATAGATAGATAGATAGATAGATAGACAGATATAGATTAATGATAGATAGATAGATAGATAGATAGATAGATAGATAGATAGATAGATAGATAGATAGATAGATAGATTCTTGAAATTGTTGAACTCAGAATTCTCCTACCAGCCTTTGTTCCCTAAGCTTATATACACAGCAGCCTTTTCTTTTTAAATCTGTTCAAACATTTATTGCAAATAAACCTCCTTCTTGTTTATATATGTAAAGCACTTCAATTGTCTTTGCACAGCTTGGACCCCACTCTCCAGGAACCCAAAACATTTCTGCCATCAGGTTTCCTTTCTGCTTTCTGTGGATCAGGATACTTAAAAAAAAAATCTTTTATTTTCTTTTCCCAGATTGAACTTCTATCCATTGGTCCCACCCCATTGCTTCTTCAAGTGCTGGGGCCATAAGCAGTTACACTTATAGGATAAGACATCCCTTGCATAGCTGCCTGGGAGATTGAGTTCTGTAGAACATGGCTTGGCAAAGTGCATCATCAATAAAAGAGGCAGAGGAGAAAGGAGGAGGAACAAGGACCAGAAGTGTGGTGCTGAGTTGCTAATCTGCATATTATTCTTCTGGTTTTATCCTTCCTCAGGAAGTTTTGTAACAAGTTCCAGGAGTTGAAATGGGGGGGGGGGCATTATACATTAAATAAGTTTTTACATTCCAACATTTTATCAATTAAAAGTTTTCTACAAACATGGTTAAGAAATATTTGTTAAGTGAAATCTCATTAAAATGACCCTTAATCACTTTGGATCATATTCATTTATAAAGCATCAGTACATGAAAGCTTGCTTTGACATCACAGATAGTTAGCAATAGCTTCATAATCCCAAAGAAGATTTTATTAAAGAAAATGACAATAGGGGGTGAGCAAACTCTGGCCCTATGTAAGTTAAAGATCAAAAGACAAGCTACCAACAGTCTACACTCTGTCAAGTTCTTTAGACAGCTGATGCCTACCTGTGATGGTGAGATCAAAGACAAGAATTAAACACGCAAATTGAAAAACAACCTTTGGTGCTTCTAAATGAAATAGTCTTGTCAGAAACATGATTAAAAGAATATTTTGTTTAATCTGGAGGCATAGACTGAAAAATGGAATAATACGCTTGGAACAGTGTATGAAGATAGATGATGATGATGATGATGATGATGATGATAAATCGCTAATATTAAGTGCAGCTGCCATCAGTTGCAGGCATATTTTACTGATTTTTGGTAAAACTGTCACAAAGCACAGAAATATTTTGCACAGATTCTGGCAAAATACACAGTTGGATTCAGTGGATTACTTTGACAATTGCAGTATTCACTTAACACAATCACATGATGATCTGCTTAGCGATTTCCACAATTTAGATAGTTCTGGGCTCAAATATGGTCATACGTCAAGGAGTACCTGCTGTATTGCATCATTAATTGTAACATTTTTTTCAAGTAAAATGTATTTCGGGACATTTATTTATTCATGGTTTCTGCACTGTTTTTTACACTAAACAGGGTTCCTTGAGCATCTCATGTTTATATATCACTGCTATAGCATGATTAAAAAGCAGAAAAAAATAAGCTAATAAGAAATTAAAACAGAGATCTAGCTCTAGTTAATATCCATCTGAGCATTGCAAAGTTATTTAATTTGTAATCCCTGATCTCTAACAAAAAACAACAACACTTGATTACAAGACTGGTTTCTATACTAGTTTATTATCCCATGGTTCATTTTCAGATTGAGCAGAAGAACAACAGAAATATTTGTATCTTACGCCACTTTTTAACAATATACTCAACAGTCTTCGGAATGATCAAAACCATGGTTATTTGAACAAACCCAATGTGCTAAAATGAACTTTTTAGTTTGAATGTGAAAGTTTTGATGTGAAGATTTAATGGTGCCAGGTATTTTTAATTTTAATGTTTGTGATTTTAATTTATATTATTTGTAAATAGATGTTTTATTTTCTGATTATGAACCATTCAGAATTTAGTATAAGATGGGTACACATAATTTTTTAAAATAAATAAACTTGTTTATTTAATTAAATAAATTAATAAGTAAATTTGAACCTGAACTCCAGAAATAGATGAAACACAACATAATTACGCATGATCCTTCAATATTTTGTACACATTCTGATGCATCTACCAATGTGCAAAAAGTCTGGCTTTGCACATTTATATTGGGTTAATCTGTAACCTCCATATAGAGCATACATTATTCCATAATCTTTATTCATAAATTATTTTGTGAATCTGCCTGCTTCCTCCTTTTTCAGCTGCCTACTTTGTCTTAGATAAAATATTGAGAACCATAATATCCCAGCCCGGGTTGAAGAGAAATTGATGGGAACAGAGAAGAAAAAGGAAGGAATATATTGCACTTGTGTGTGGGGGAATAGCAGTTGTGTGGCTGAAAGCACTTCTGATTGTTCCTTGTATATTTAGAACCACAGTGAGTTTTATGATATCTAGGCTATCTGAGCCTGGAGGGGTGAATAATATCTTTCTGATTTCCAAAACCATGAATATCATTTCCAGGACAACTTGCCATAATTACAAATATTACTTCACTTGAGAAAAAAAAATGAAAAGGAAGAATGAAGGGAGGAAGGGAGGGAGGGAGGGAGGAATCAACCATCAACCAACCAAGAAACAACCATGGAGATAGCTAAAGGCAAGGTCACACCGGCCAACGGATGCAAAACATATGTAAAAAGGACAGATTGGATGAGCAAATTTTCCATCCGTTGTTATCCGCTCTCAAAAGTGCCCAAATTTGCATAAAGAGAGCGGACAACAACGGAAAGGAACGGATGTGGGGAGGACGTAGCAGGGATGTAAAGCGGACGATCGTAGGAAGCCTAGCAGATGAAAGCGGATGGAAGCGGATGACACATCCACAGGGCTTCCGGGGGAGAACAGCGAAGTGGATGCATAGCGGAAGGAACGGATGCAGAGTGGATGCGTAGTGGATGACACGGATGCATCACGGATGCCTATAGGATGCATAGCGGATGCCTAGCAGATGCAAAGCATTCACAGCACATGCGGGGAGGATGAATTGTGTAAGCTCCGTGGATATAAAAGGATGCAGCTCGCAAGCAGNTGGGGAAGAAGAGGAAGCCTGTGCCTACTCCTGCCAGCCCTGGCAAGAAGGACAGGGCCACCATCCCACCCTCTGGCACTGACTCTGAAGCTGCTGCTGCTGCTGCTGCTCCTGGTGCTCCTGGTGTTGCTGCTGCTGGTGCTTCTCCAGCTGGTGCTTCTGCAGCTGCTGCTCCTGCTGCTGGTGTTGCTGGTGCTTCTCCTGCTGGTGGAAGCAGGACAGGAAGCAGGCTGCTTGGAGAGAGAAGGTGGAGAGCCTGGGATACACTTCGGACATCCTCCTCGGCTGGTGGAAGCACATGCACACCTGTACGGGAAGCTGCACCTCAAGAAATCTGGCCAGGCCACAGTCAAGCTAACGGAGTGGGAGACCTACGTGATGGCCAAGTGCAGCTTCTTGGAGGGTGAGATCCACCACCGAAGAGCAGCCCCTCCGACAACCCTCTCTCTCAGGCAACCCACAGAGAGCCAGTCCTCCTCTGGCCAAGAGTCAACTCCTGTGTCCAAGCAGGTATCTGTGGAGCATCCCACAATGGAGACCCCCCCATGGTGGAGTGTATGGAGGACCCCCTGATGCAGTGGGAGCAAGGAGAGGGCACTTCCACCAGAGACCAACCCACATCCACCCACAGCACCAAACAGTTCCCCTACCAACCAGAAAGCAGTGGTCAGGAGGTGAAGGCGAGTACTCTGGAGGGCTAGAGCACCAATCACAGTGTCGGGCATGCGGAAGAGGCTAACAGGATACTACCCAAGTCAGGAAGGCACCGTGTAGAACTCTCCCTCTCTTCTCAGGCTGGTACACAACTAGTACGCTCCTCAGAAAGGCAGTTTTTGCAACATGCTCATTTTGTTCATCTTTGGCAGATTTGCTGGTCTCTATCACAGTTCATGGTTCGAGCAGAGAGCTTTTTCGCTCCTTACCATCCTACCCCAACTAGCCTGAGTAGCTCCGGGTTCCCCTAGCGGTCCCCTATTCGTCATACGCACAAAAACCTACATGAGCACCATGTTGGAATCACAATACCCATACTGATAAACGTGTACAGGCAATCGGGACCGAATCTTTCTTCACAATCTTGCCTGGTCAGACCCTTCGCCTAGATAATTCCTGGGCGTCACGCGACCCAGTAGGCACCTGTCGATTTTTGGTAAAATATTGTTGCGTCCCTTTACGTCCGACAAACACGGACTGCGGCACAACAATTAGGAGTTGTGTGGCCTAACGGGGGGTAAAAACAGAAAGAATTCTCTTCAGCTTGCTGTCCTTACGCGCACAGGCTTTTTTTACAGGGCCATTTGGATCCTTCGACCAAGGTCATACGTTGGCTCTCATTCATTGCCACGTGTTAAGCTTCTCAGCATTAACAGGCAGCCTTCGCCTAAGTCCAGGCACACGCAGGTTACATCATGACACGCCCACCCGATCGACATACCGATGGGCCCTACTGTGTTCCAATCTGATGCCACCGGGATGGCTACTTCCATGGCACTCTCAGCACCTGCAAGGGCCCATGCCCACCACGCATCGCCCCAACACGCACGCCCACAGATGCCACCCACGCCTCTCCTTCGCTCAGCTCTCAGAGCCAAGACATCCGCCCACTACTACTGCTCCTTCCCTTCTCACTTCACAGCCAGTCTCCCCAGTTGCCCTCAGAACAGTTGTAGTTTGCTACTCTCGAGCGTATTCGGAGCTGAACACCACCTGTCTGCTGGAGGAATGGTGGCATCCTCAACATCACATTGGAGGCTGAGCCAGCTCTCTGAAATTTGGGCTTCCTCCCACACAAGCGGGTCCCCTGTTTGTCCTGCCAGTAGGAGGCCAAGCGTAGACACCAATAGACGCGCCTCAGACTCGCGAGGGCAACATGACAGCAAGCAGCCCACTCTCCACAGCCTTCCTCGGCACTCCCTTCACACCTAAGACTGGGCACATGTCCTCAAGAAGTGACGCGAAGAAGAGTGACAGACCCTCAGTTGGTGGTGGCGGAGCGGCTGTTTGACTGTTTTATCGTTGGTGCTTGAGGAGCACTTGGGTCAATTAGTTTCTTTTACCAGCTGTTAGTTAATAAAGATTATTCTTTGCTTCACACACACTTAGCATTCATTTATTTCAGTCTAAAATAAGTCTGGTGGTGGAACTTTAGGAAAAGGTAGTTGAAGCTTTTCCAATGGTTGTTGGATAGGATAAAGATAGCAAGTGGGATTGTTGGCAGGGTATCCATTTGGAGTGGGTAATTTAGCTGTGGGGATGGGCCAGGGATACCCTTTGGGGATGCGGCGTAATACTGTGGGATGGGCCCAGGGATCCGGTTGGGATGGGCAGGGATACCGTTGGGATGGGGTAATTAAGCTTGTGGGATTTATATAAACCCTCCAGTTGCCCAAGCATAGTGGGACGAATGGTCCACACCTCCCAGCCTGCCACATCCTACTCCGGGCCCTTCATTATTTCAATCAACATTATGTAGATCATTGATCCACGACAGGTTTCTCAACAAAGACTCACACTGCTTGGTATTAATGCCTGTTCATTGTAGGTGCCACTGCAACATTCTATTTGGCCCGAGATCTCTTCCATGCGATGGAGACACAGACTGAGAGGAGGAGACAATCCATAAGCAACTTGATCATGCCTGCTCTTGCCCTCACTGGGCTCACCAGCGGGGGAGTTTGCTTGCCACTGTTTTCAGGGAGGTTGGGGCTGGGGTCTTGCCTCGGGTCCGAGTAACAGCTCTGTTGGGGCCTTGCAATATCCAATAATCTAAGTCAGGTTCACCCTTGCCTCTTCTTTCATGCAGGCTCCATGTCGCCACACTGCCTTGTTTTGAGGTCCTTGAGGCCTGTTTCTGCACACTGGGTAGGCGGGGTGCGGGCATGAGCATGGGTGGTGCAGCCATGCAGCGCAGCTTTCCACGATCCTCCTACGGTCTGTGGGGTAGATGCTGCATGGTTGCGGTGAGAAGTACTGACCTGAATTACCTGGTTGGCCAGGATCCCCAACAGGCGTTTCTCCACCACCCGCTTCTGCCTGGACAGCCTGTAGCTTTTGAAGATCCTCCTCTTCAACCGGGTCCGAGGCCATCCCTGCGAGGTCTGTAGGGCTTTCATAGTGTTTAGGTTCTGAGGGAGAAAGCATACATTCCCCACCGATGAAGTTAGGGCACATCTTGTGTGTTCGTTGGGCAAGGGGGGTCTGGATCTGGGAAGGGCCCTCATGGGGATGAGGTATGCGTTCCAGCCCCTCCTATTGAGGTGACTGGCGTTGTATATCCTGGGCATGGGGCGGTGGGCAAGCATGTTATGCCCGGATTGCTTCGTGAAGCATCGATGCTACATGAACCTGTGTAGTCAGCATCGACCATGGCAAAGAGAGATGAATGCTAGAATTGAGCCCCTTGGTAGGTATGAAATAAGTGGACCCCGACTTATCGCCCTTGGTGCTTTGCAAGGCCACGTGGGTTCCCTAGTGCCTATCGCTTATCCAACGGTGTGGGGGAGAGAGTACGTCTACTCCTGATGCGGCGGAATGTTGTCTTCAACTTTCTTTCCAAGCCTCTCTTCCGGAGTGGCAGGGGGCACTGCGAAGGAGCATCCTCCAGGTATTTATTCCCTTTGGTTCGCAATGATGGCCTTGCACACCACTTCTCTGACCACAATCGCTGATGGGTGTTGTGTGGCACATCCAGCCATACTGCATTCTCCGTTGTACGTGGTGCCCGGAGTCCCAGGTGCGCAGGAGTCACGTCGCCACCCTTGAGCCAGGTGTCCCAGCTGGGCTGGAGAGTTGGGTGCTCTGCTTGGTGCAACTGGGGTCTTGCTACACGCCGCCTCCACATATTCTTCGTGGCGAAGGACATGGCTGGAGGCATCCTCAGTGGAAGTTCTGGAATGCAGACGGAGGTCCCCTTCTGTTCTCTCAGCTGCCACCACTTCAGCTGTTATATCAGTCCGATAGGCTCTCCTCTGTTGATGCCATCTTCAGACCCAGACACTTTTGTCTGCTGGCCGCCTCCTTTTCTTCGCGTAGGGAGCCAGCGTCGCAAAGAGCTCTGTAGGCAGGATGGCTTCGTCACCTGTTTGTAGACACGATGCGCTCGGCGCATCCCAAATGAGTGTGTGTGAGGGTCATGGGTGGGACGCACTCGACTGGTTGGCTGTGGACCGAGCCCCCAAGTAGCCAGAGGGTGAAGGCTGAATTTTGAGGTCTAGCACGCAGGGCTGCTGGACTGAAAGTGAGGTCCGGTGAGTTCCTCCCTCCTTGTGTTGTAGGAAATAGTGAGGGGTTGTGGTCCCACTCCCGCGTCGTCCTCTCCTTGTCGATGCGCTCCGAGGCATCGCTTGAGACGGTCCTAATATCTGAGATTATGTCCACGCTCCTCGGCGCCAATGTCTTTTTCTGTTTTAATGCTATTCATATTTGGTGAGCTGGCATGGCCGCGACGTTTGCATCCCCTTTCTCGTCCGTAGGGCTAACGCGTTTGTGTCTGTTCCCATGGTCGCGTACTTTAGCTTCTTCTCCTGTGTCCGTCTTTCCGCTGAGAGCGAGATTTGACACGTTGGGCTGCGGATGCGCAGTGGTGTCTAGCGGATAGGTAGATGGTAATTTGCGTAGCGAGGATGAGACGATGTAGAAACGGATGTTCCACATATAGCGTGTGCGGGATGCACGACATAGACCACATTTGGGAATACATTTTCTGCCTCAATGTTTGAGCAAGGCTCAAAAACTATTTTGCGCTATGAACACTCCACACTAGACGGATGGCGTGGGAATGCGGTGAGGAGGTGAGATGGAAATCGTGATGCTAGTGGGCAGTTAGGCAAGGAAATCGAGATGGATCGCGTTAACCAATGGATGAGGCCCAGATGTTTCTCTCCATTATATAATACATCCTACTATTCCAAGGTCGGCATTGTGCGCTCCCATGTGACAGGGGCTTTAACTACAATTGTGTCTTTAAAAAAGTGCTAGTGAAAGGGGAGAGTGTAAGAAGATCTATATTGTGGACTAATCGTGTAGTGGAGGTGCTAGGGAGAAGGGCATTAGTTCGCTCCTCATAAAAAAAATGGTTGAAGAATTTAATGGAGCAAAGGCCTTCTATGAAATTTGGTATCTGGGTTACTTGGACATAGTAACCAAAGACAGGGTGATAACAACATCTTGTTTACGGGGCAGCCATAGCTCACTAATGGCAGCCAAGTTTTTCTGGGTGGTGAGTAGCTCAATATATGCAAACTCCAACATCCAAATGTGTTATCTGCTTCCTAAATGTTGGGCAACTCGTTCTGATCTATTCTGTTCAGAAACATGCCCTCATCAAGGCATCGCCATGTCAAACAGACCATTTCCTGTTCTCCTTACAATACATCCCCTATCCCTTCGTTCTGATCCATCCTTCTTTAGGACACGCTATGGGAATCCACTTGACATGCCCTAAGATAAAGATTTAAGACAAACAATAGCATCAAAAATGTCTGTAATTTTTCTGGGACTGTAACAAAGATTTGGAGGTAGGCGTAGCTTTGGTTGAAAAGGTGGGCATGGAGGATTAATTCATTCCTTTAACCATTTGAATCTTCTGCTGTGATTATCATCAACAATGGCTAATTAGCTCCAACAAAAAGTGGTAATATTTTAATCTCTTCCATTTAATTGCCCTGTAATGTACATTCATGAATTGGTACTATGTTCCATGCTGTTGCATAGCTCCACCCTCGCTTAAGGACAATGAGCTTTACTTAATAAATGCATCTGAGGGAATCAAACCAATTATTTTGAAAGTAAAAATAATTTCTCTTTTGTATCCATACTTTGTTTCATATGATCAGTTTAGTTCCCATGAGAAAATTTAAATAGATGGTGGAGCAGCAAAAATAATAGAGGGTAGCTCGTAACCTCTGTCTCCTCCCTCCAGGCTTCAAGGTGCGCGGTCAAGTGACGTCATTGGGGAGATTTTCAGAGGAGAGATAATGCCACTCCAAACAGACCTCTTTCAAAATTTAGACTATGTGGGTCTCAACTTCCTGCAGATGGACCTTCAGAAAAAAGGTTGTTCAACACCCACCCCCATTTTTCTTTTTTTTTTTTTTTTTTTTTTTTTTCTTTTTTTGTTGTCTTGTTTTTTTTTTTTTTTTTTTTTTTGTTTGTTTATGGGGATTGATTAAGTGATTTTTTAGGTCGGTGTTTTTTTTTGTTCTTTTTTTTTTTAAAAGAAAGGATCGCTTACAGTGGGCTTCTTATTAAATAATATGGCATTGCACTGTTTCATTTTATGGCAAGTAGACGCCTATGCAAACGCAAAACCCAAAATGCAAGGCGCAATGCATAGACATGCGTCTTGCCCCCCACACACATTGGACCTTGCAGGCAGAAGGGAACCACATTCGCTATGCAGGCATATCCGCCCACTGCGAGATGTAACCGCTGGCCCTGCTTCCTGAGTATGTGCCCCGCCCTCCTGAGGCATGTGACGCGACCGCATATGCACGTCCCGTCGGGCCCATGCATTGCTTTGTGCATATGCCCCCCGCTAATTGTGCCCCCTTATTCCCCCATCGCTTCATGCACAGGACAGAACCCAAAGACCAGAACTGGCTGGTGGAGAGGCCTGTAAGCGTAGTGGGCAGATTTGAGTGGGCACACCAGCTCAAGTTGCCTCTGCCATAGACGGGCTCCTGCACTGCCACCCTCTGGCATGTGTGCCAAAGTTCGCATCACATATGGTTTGTACAATACTGGTAAGTCTCAAGTTAAGCCCCTGTCACAACTGCAACCAAGCTGGCATGCCAAAGAGGATGTAAAATGGACAAAAAAAGGCTTGCCATACCGTTGAGGTGTAACGCGATGTAAGGGGCTACACTTCCTCCGTTTTGCTTCCTCTCTCTCGGCGTCAGCATGACCGTTTTATTGACGTTTCATTCTGCCTCACAGAAAGATTTGAGCACTGCTCAAAAACTTATTTGCGAACGGAAAATAATATCCAATTTTCGTGCATTGTCTGCATCCTCGTAGGGGCGCATCACGGGGGACCCATTTCATTCTGTTCATCCATTACGTCATTCGGCCCTTCTGCTATATTCCTCTACGGCATTATCCGACTGGGTGCATGGGGCCGCCTACACATCTCTTCAATTGTTCCAGCAGCTAAACACGGACGCAGGATGGAAGCAGAAGAATGCGCAGCATTAGTAGCACGGATGGAGCAAAGGATGAAAGCGGATGCACTTGTGCTCATCTGCTCTTTGGTACTCGCTATGGCTCCTACTCTGCAGCCTCTAAATTCGCATGTCCGCCTCTGCATCCTCTAGGCAATCGCTCTGGCATCCCCTTGGTCTAGGCGCATCCTCTACGCATCTTTGTCTTCTGCATCCTGGGCGTGGATACATCCTTCATGCGTCCCTCTCCCACTGTCTTCATGCTTCGCTCTTCGGGGTGTGTAATTCCGCTTTGCTTATAAATTTTTTGCCCTTTTGAGAGAGGCGGAATAACAAACAAGAATAGAACATTATTTTGACTCGTACCGTTATGATTGTCTTTTATGAGGTCTGTTGGGCAGTGGGTCACATGGCCTTTACAATAGGATTGGTCTTTTGGCTAAACCCCTGTCGAGCACTGGCATAAGTGCCACATGTAAACCCGAACGGATGCAAACAGGATGTAACTAATGGACAAAAAAAAGCTTGCCCCTCCCCGTTGGTTAACTTGTCGCCATGTTACTCACACTGCGTCCGTTTTGCCTTCCTCTCTATCCGTCCAGCAATTCCGTCTATTTTTGACGTTTACCATTGCCGTTCAGAAAGTTTTGAGCTGCCAATCGACATTTTGCGCGCGAAACATGTATCCACCCATTACCGTCCCGTCTCTGCACTCCGCTTACGCATCCGCATTCTGAATCCACTTAGGCATCCGCTACTAGTGCGGCCGCCTAAAGGCAATCGCGCCCGCTGCAACATCCGGCAACTCCGCATCCACTCGGATGCAAGGAGCGGCAGCGGAAACAGAACGGCAGCAGGACGGAGTGCCAGGAAATGGATGGCGAGAACGGAATGACCAAGCGGTAAACCAAAGCACTCTTAAAACTACGCAACCGTTCGCCAGAGGGGACCTAATCTCCAAGCACTATTACAGGATGTCCTACAGGATGGCACCTAGCAGGTGCCTAAGAGATGGCAAAAGGGACACCTATACTGCTGATAAAAAGGCGGAACAACTCATGCCGGCTGCATCTCCTTTTAAGACCAACAGCCAGCTGTGGGCAGACCTCTTGCAGCTCTCCATCTGACTCTTTACTCCTCCCACAGCATCCAGTTCATGTCAACTCGTGAATATCATTTAACACAGGTCCTTTTGGGGGAGCACCATCCTTTCTTGCAATCGTTGCGAAGCCATCTACAGCTCTGTGAACTCTACTTATGGGAAGAAAAGGAGGTGGCCAAGAAGCGTGCTGGGTCTGAAGATGGATCGGAGAAGAGCAGAAGTTACGGGGCTGT
>BHFT01045184.1:4948-23891 GCA_004320025.1 Laticauda laticaudata | reverse complement strand
TGGCAGATGAGATTCTGCTGAAACGTTGCTAAAACTTTAAAAGCACTACAATGACGTGGGATAATACCCGAAGGAAGGTGAACTGCATTCATATATATATATAAATATGTATGGTATTTAGCTTTGTTCTGATATTATATATATATTATATATATAATAGGTATGGTATTCAGCTTTGTTAGGGTATTATATATTTTATATATATATATATAATAGGTATGGTATTCAGCTTTGTTCGGGTATTTTCCCACATCATTATAGTTGTGCTTTTAAAGTTGTAGCAAAGTTGCGGCAGAATCTCCTCTGCCATCATCAGGCTTATGTATTGTGTTCGACGAACTTTAAAAGCACAACTATGATGACGTGGGACAATATACGAACAAAGCTGAATACCATATATATAATTTTTTTTTTGTTACATCGTAAAACATCATGGTATCAACAACGTTCTTGGCATCTACACAGGTTTTTGGTTTAAATATCATAATACATTATATTACATTTGTTTATCGCTAAATAATAGCTTTCACTTTAATTACTATTCTTATAACTTTATATAATTTACAACATTTATAATTTATAAATTTATATAATTTACAAAATTTTGTTTTACTTTCTTAAGCGTTGTTTCAATTAAAATTTTTCTCTCACTTCTTAGTTCTGTTTGTTAGCCATTTATAGCAATTATTTCAGATTGAAATTCAGAGTTGTCTTTTTCTTTCAATTTCATTGTTACCATATTCATCTCAGCACTCTCTGTTACTTTGGACACACAATAATTGTTGAGGCATGGCTGAGTTCTCAAAGAGGAGCAAAATCTAAGGTAGGACTTCTGAAATATCACAGAGGCCACCATGAAGTGCCAAGATGTCTTTTGATCTCTCATCTTTTCAACTTCACAATTCAGTGACTGGGTTCACACAGCATAGTTCACTCTGTTACTGTACAGAGTTACAACCCCAAGTGAGCCCAACCTTCCTGTTGTTCAGTGAAACATTTGTTAAGTGAGTTTTTCCCCATTTAACAACCTTTCTTGCCACAGCTGTTAAGTGAATAACTGAAATGGTTAAGTTAGTAGAATAGGATTAGGATAGGATAGAACTTTATTTTCATTTTAAATGTACATTTAAAGTGACAATAAAGTTTTATTTATTTAAAGTGGGATGTGGTGGCTCAGTGGCTAAGACGGTGAGCTTGTCAATCAGAAAGGTCGGCAGTTTGATGGTTCGAATCCCTAGCGCCGCATGACGGAGTGAACTCCCGTTACTTGTCCCAGCTTCTGCCAACCTCACAATTCGAAAGCATGTAAAAATGCAAGTGGAAAAATAGGGACCCCTTTGGTGGGAAGGTAACAACATTCTGTGCACCTTCAGCATTTAGTCATGCTGGCCACATGACCACAGAGACATATTTGGACAGCGCTGGCTCTTTGGCTTTGAAATGGAGATGAGCACCGCCCCCTAGAGCCGGAAATGACTAGCACATATGTGCGAGGGAAAACTTTACCTTTAAATGTACATTAATCAGTATACATTAAAATAAAATGTCATTGCATTCAGCTCTGAAAAGATAACCATTATGCATATACCTACATACACACACACATATGACACAGAGAAATCAGTCTCGTTCGAATGTATACATGGTGGGAAAAAAAGAAAGAATCCTGCAAATTTACAAGATGGATGGCATAAGAAACAGAGCTGTTACAGAATCTGGTACTTCTGCTAGATTTTTACCTTGAAACCTCTTCCCTGAAGGCAGCAACAGAAACAGACTGTAAAGTGGGTGTGTGGGGTCTCTAACAATGCTTCCAGCTCTAAGCACATAGTGCTTATAAGCAGCATCCTGAACAACAGGAACTGAGCTTCCTATAATCTTCTCCATTGTCCTTACCACTCTCTATAGGGACTTTCTATCTGAGGCACTCCTGCCACCAAACCAAAAAGTTTGTAAAAACACTCTCAGTTCTGCCTCTGTAAAAAGTGGCCAGGACAGAAGGAGAGAGATGTGCTCTCCTCATTCGACTCAGGAAATGCAGATGCTTATAGTAACATAGTTCTTAAGTGAATCTGCCTTCCCCGTGGAGTTTGCTGGTCCGAAGGTTGCAGAAGAGGATCACGTGACACCGGGACACTGCAACCATCATAAATATGAACCAGTTGCCAAACAGCTGAATTTTGATCATGTGACCATGGGGATGCTGCAACGATCATAAGTGTGAAAAATTGTCATAAGTCACATTTTTCAGTGCTGTTTTAATTTTGGACGGTCACTAAATGAACTGTTGTAAGTTGAGGATTCTCTGTAGTAAACTTCTTAACTAGCTGGAAGACTGCTATCATGTCTCCCCTGCTCCTTCTCTTCACTAGACTAGCCAAGCCCAGTTCTTGCAACCCTTCTTCATTTGCCTTAGTCTCCAGTCCCCTAATCATCTTGGTTGCTCTTTGCACTTTTTCTAGAGTCTCAACATCTTTTTTATAATGTGGTGAACAAAACTGGATGCAGTACTCTAGGTGTGGTCTTACTAAGGCTTTATTGTGTGGTATTAGTACTTCCCTTGATTTTGATTGTATCCGTCTGTTAATTGAACTCAAGACTGCTTTGTCATAAGTTGAGGACTACCTGTAGATGCTCCTCCTGTCTTGCTCGTTCCATATTAGGCGACTTTAGACCCGTGACCCCACCCCAGTGTGTCTGTGATGACTTCACAGTACCTCAGGTGCCTGTCTATGTCATTCTGCTTTTTGTGGGACAGAAAACCTGGGATTTGGAACGGGGCAGCCGGAGGCCACGAAGCCTTGAAAAAAAAAGAGTTATCTGTCTTGGGTGTTTCACTAAGCACAAAAGATTCTGCCTGGACCAGGTTTCTCCAGACACAACTGATGTTTTCGGCCACTTAAGCCGCTGAGAACACGTGTTCTACATTCCCAGAACTTCTGGGAGGCCTGTTTTTCACCCTCCCTGACCCTCCGCACGCACCCTGCACTTACCTGAATCCAAAACGGGCTGCATGGGGATTCCTGGGAGGGGAGGGGTGGGGTGGGCAGGGCCAGCGGGGAGTGGGATTTGGGGGTTCTCTGAACTGCATAGAATCTTAACTAGGGGCTCTCCCGAACACCTGCGAACCCCCAGCAGCCCAGCCCTGCATATGTTTCAAGATGGTGTGCGCAGAATAGGAATCCATCCGGTGGAAGGAGCAACAGATGGACTTCTAACCCGAACATCATCTATTCTGGAGGACATGGGCAGCTTCGGTCTTGCAAAGGAGAAGTGGAGGAGACAAAAACCCACTTTGGCCCGGAAGTGTGAGGGTAGCCCAGGATTGTGTTCCTGTTTTTTCAGCCCAAGATCTGGAAATATAAAAAAAAAAAAAAAGAAAGAAAGAAAGAAAGAAAAGAGAAGGCAGCTGTAGAGAACAGGCTGTCTGCTCCAGAGAGGCCAAGGGGCCAAGGAATAATTTGTTTAGCCCTCACAATGCACTGCTTGAACAGACTCCCTGGCAAAGGAAGGTGGAAGCTGCTTTTGGGCTGAGGGATATTACACAAAGGGGGTGGGAGGGAGGGGAAATGTTGAGAAGATGCGGAAGCTGGAAGGGGGGTGGGGGTGGAGAAAGATTCGTTAAATGGATTAGAAATGTACCCTGCCACAATCTGCTGTTTAATTGATGTGTGGGAGAGGGAACGAATGTGAAGTATTTTTCTAATTACATTAGGGATGGGTTTGAAGTTGAGCAATGACTTTCTTTCTTTTCTTTTCTTCTTTCTTTCTTTCTTTCTTCTCCCTTCTTCCCCTTTTCCCTTTCCTTCCTTCTTTTCTTTCTTCTCCCTTCCTCCCTTTTTCCTTTCCTTCCCCTTCCCCTTCCTTCCTTCTTCCTTCTTCCCCCTTTCCTTTCTCCTTCCTTCCTTCCTTCCTTCCTCTTCCTTCCTTCCTCCTTCTTCCTTTTCCCTTTCCTTCTTCTTTCTTTCTTCTCCCTTCTTCCTTCTCTCTGTTTCCTTTCCTTCCCTTCTCCTTCTTCTTTTCTTTCCTCCCTTCCTCCTTTTCTTCTTCTATCTTTGCCCCTTCCTTCCCCCTTCCCTTTCTACTTTCCTTCTTTTCTTCCGTTCCCTTCTTCTTCTTTCTTTCCTCCCTTTCCTTCTCGTCCTTTCCTTCCTTCCTTCTCTTCCTTTCCTTTCTCTCTTTTTTTATAAAGTTTTATTGATTTTCAATAAACAATACATACAGAACAAAACACAAACATAAAACTAAAAACTTCTTTCTGGAAAGCGGCTTAGTCTCCGGGTTACATCTTTTTGTACAGACATAAATTTGAATTCATGCTCACTTTTTATCCCATTTCATATCTTATTTACCATATAGCATTTCTATATAGCTTCTCCCCTCTTTCACTCTCTCATTCTATTATTATTTATTTCATCTCAGTTTAATCATTATCCGTACATCTTTTGTCTATTCTATTTCAATTTTCTATTATCTTTTTTCTTTAATACAAATTCTCTTGTAATCACTGATTGAAGTATGATGCTTTAATCTTTCCTACATTTAACACTTAAAATAATATGTCCTTTTCATTCTGATTCTGCTTAGGTACATTTAAAGCTACATACTATATTACTAAATAAAATAAAAAAGAGTAATAAGTTCATAATATAATTAAACATATAATCCATAGCAAAATTAAGCTCTATTTATTAATCCAGTTTTTCTAACATTATTTCAAAATATAAATATACAAACGAATACAATCTTATGTACTTTTGCAGAATCTCTTTCTTAATCATATTTTTAACCCATTATCTCATATTTTTTTTTTATCCACTATCTCATATTTTTTACCACACTATCTTCCGGTTGCAAGGCTTCGTTGGTGCAGGAATCCATGATTGTGCACGGTTTCTGCTGCGCTCGCCGCTGGAGTGCCCCTGATCCAGCTGGATTTGGGGCTATAGTTACCCCGTAGAGGTATGAAGATAGGGAGATCAGAAGGGGTCGGGGGAATCATACACCCCTCCTGCTAGCGCTTAACTCCCTTTTCCGAAAGCAGTGGAGCAGCGGTCAGCAATGGTCGCCACAAAGAAGCTTTCTTCCAGATAAGATGTGCAGGAGGAAGCTGAGAAAGTTAACATTTTTTGGCTAACCGGGATAATAAGAACATTTAAAGTACCCTGGATTTTAAGTTTCATTAAGATACATCGTTCCCGATTGAAGACGGAAAAAGCGGTGAATGAAAAAAAAAAGGGAAAGTTTGTTTTTTCTCAATCTCTCTTCTTACGGTGATAGCAAATGAATGGAGAAATTGGAAAAACTCGTTTTGGCATCAGCAAGTAATCCTGAAAATTAAAGCCAAGGGGGACAATAAGATTTCTGAGCATTGGGGAAAAAAAAAACCTTCTTTTTGCTGTAATGGGAGGGGAGAGGAAGAATATAATATTAAGATTTGTTGTGGAGGCTGCTTGGAATTTATAAGATCAGAGCTAAACTGTAACAAGACTTCTAAAAAGAGTATATTTTAATTTGGAGCTTTGTAACTGAACTATAACCCCAGAAGAGAAAGTATAATAAAGAAGAAAGTGCTAAATGAAACAGTCTGTGTGTATTTGGTGCTTAGTGACTTTGGGACTTTTGGAAATCATTATTTGAAAGACTAAAAACATTTGGGTTGTATAAAAAAACTTTTCACAATGGCACTACTTGTTGATGAACTGAAAATTGAATTTAAAAAGCTAAAAGAAGAGAACAAGAAGGGAAGGGCTCTTCTGGATCTGTTTTCCATTCTTTAGAAATGGCGATTTCTACCTAGCCAGAAACTACAAAACAGAAGACTGGGATGAAGAAAAACCATCTTTAATGAACAAAACAACTTTAGCTGGGGAAGAAAAGGAAAGAGGGGAAAGAGAATGAAGAATTTAAGACTTTAAAAAAAAACCAAAAAGGGAAAAATAAGGTGAAAAATCGATACAATGTCAGAAAGCACAGAAAAGAGGCAATAAGAAGAAGGTGGAGATTAAGACACAAGAGGGTAAAAAGGCAGGATGGAGAAGAAAGGAAGGGAAAAAGGGAGAGAAGTTACAAAGGTTTAAAAAAGATGTAAAAAACAAGAATTTCTTTCTTTCTTGTCCTTTTCCTTTCTTTCTCCCTCCCTCTTCCCTCCCCCTTCCTCTTTCCTTCCTATCCTTCCCCCTCCCTTCCCCACATTTCTTGTCAACACCTTTAAAATTTTTCTTCTCCTTTAAAGCATTTATCAGATTTTTCTCTTCATTTTTTCCCTTTGTACATGTGGTGTTATATATTCATGTCCCCTTCGTATTCTGCTATTTTTCTCCTGACGATCTGATTGAAGATTTGTTTTAAAACTGCCACAAATATTTTAAATGCTCTAAATGCACAGCTGGAAAGCAACTGTGGGCCATTGGCTTGGAAAGCATGCTATGTTTGTTATTGTTTCTAATCCTTCTTGACAAAGAATCCTTCCCTCCACTCTTAGAAGGGCAAACTTCCAGACTAAAGAAGGGCATGATTTTTGATATTTCTACTAAATATCAAACCGTAGACAGCATGGAATCTGGTGTCTTTTGAAGAAGGAGACTCTTTTGCCCAGAGGGATTAACGCCTGCAAACTGTTCTCCTCTTAAATATATACTTAGAAAGTACACTGCAGTGAAAGAACAGGAATCTAGAATCCTTTGGAATGCTTTCAAATTAATGTTTACTCCTGGTGACTTCCTTGACTGATTACTGAGGTTTTTGGCAAACTTATTTTTGGTCCCCAAGAAAGTGATTTCTTATACTCCTGCCTTAGGCTGAGAGAGAAGGACTGGTGCCAAGGCACCCAACTGATTTCATGCCTAAGGTGGAACCAGAACTCACCATCTCCTGGTGATTGGCCCAAAGTCACACAGTGGCTTTCATGCTAAGGTGGATAAGAACTCTCATCTCCAGCGTGATTGGCTCACAAGTCAACAAGAGAAATTCTTTATTCTTTATTGGCTTGAGTGTGATTTGGAACACACAAAGGAATTTGTCTGTTGGTCGCAAATGCTCTTCAGTGTACTAAGAGACATTCAATCAAGTCCAAGAATCATCAAGTACACACTTAATATTATAGGGGTACATGAGCAATCAAATCATACTAGGAAACATCCAATATTAATCATAAGAATACAAGTGACAAAATAACAGTCATGCAGTCAGTGGAAGGGGATGTGGTGATAAAGAGCGATGAGAGATTAAATTAGTAATAGTGGTGCAGACTTTGTAAATAGTTGGATAGCATTGAGGGAAATATTTGTTTAGCAGAGTGATGGCGTTCGGCGAAAAAACTGTCCTTGTGCCTAGTTCTGGTGTGCCGCGCTCTATGTTGTTCTGGTTTGCCTTGCTCTATAGCGTCATTTTGAGGGTAGGAGTTGAAACAGTTTATGTCCAGGATGTGAGGGGTCTGTAAATATTTTCACAGCCCTCTTTTGACTCATGCAGTATACAGGTCTTTGATGGAAGGCAGTTGGTAGCAATTTTTTTTCTGCAGTCCTAATTACTCTCTGAAGTCTGTGGTCTGTCTTGTTGGGTTGCAGAACCAAACCAGATGCTAGTTGAGCTGCAGATGACAGTCTCAATAATTCAAGCCAGCTTTCATGCCTAAAGAGGTGCAGAACTCACCATCTCCTGGTGACTGGCCCAGGGTCAGCAAATTGGCTTTAATGCCAAAGGCAGAACTCATGATCTCCTGCTATTGGCCAGGGCTTTCAGTCTAAAGGCCAGTCCCACTGCACTTACGGATGCAAAGAGAATGTAAAATGTTAAAAAAAAAGCTTGCCATCCATTGGAAAACGCTATGCATCCATTGTGTACTCATGCATATGTGTTTCATACGCTCTATCCCTCGAGCATCCGTCCAGTGAGATTTCATCCATGCAAGAAGTTTTGAGCTGCATAAACTTTGTGAACAGATGAACTTTCCGCGCGTACAATGGTACATGCTGCGACATATATCGGCAACAAACATTCTATGTCCATTATCATCCGTTAAACGTCACTGTATCCTCTCTGCATCCTCTGGGCATCCCTCAACTCACATCCACTGCAGCTGAAACAGGGAAAGAGGGAGGAAACAAAAGGTACACGAATGTCTACACAGCATTAGTAGCATGAAATAGAAAGGATGTAAGCATATGCATCTCATATATAAACAGTATTAAAAATGGACAAAATGTATTCTGGGATGTATCTCGGATTTTTAGGATGTCTGCAGTAATGTCTAGAGTATGTAGAAGGACAGCTAGTGTGGACAACCAATATTTTCTATAACAAAGGGGCAGAAAATCATCTGGATCTCAGTATGAGTCCAGCAGCTGTGGTGTACAGACCTCTTCACCTTGGTTTTGGTCTTCAACATCATCAATTGCTCTCCACCATGGATGATGAAAAAGTCTGCTGATAGCTGCACTCATTCATCACAGAACCAAAACCTGTTCAGACTGTATCATCATTTTACACAGAAGGAGAGAAGGAGACATCCAAGAGTTGTATGAGTCCGAGGAGGATCGTGAGAAAATGGAGTTTGGACTGTATGACCAGTTGATGGTGGAGCTGAGGAATGAGACCCTCATGCATTCCTCACTTCATGAGGATATCACCAGCCATGTTTGACGTAACTTGTACAGTGTCTGAGCCCAGGTTGACCAAGCCTAGCACCAAACTTCCGTCCCAACCTGCCCTGGACTGAAGGTGACACTGACTCTGCCACCTGGCCTCTGGAACCACATACAGAAACATGCAGTATGCGTGGAGGGTTGCCACACAACGGAATCAGCAAAGTGTGTCAGAGAAGGAGTACAGCCATCATTGAAGAATACGTGGAGGAGCTCCTCAGGTGCCCCACCACTGAACAAGGCTGGAGAAAACTGGCAGAAGAGTGGTGTCAGAGGTGGAAACTTTCCCCACACCGTGTTGGCAGCCATAGATGGGGAAGAACGGTGGCCTGCAAAGCTCCAGCCAACTGCAGGGTCCACTTATTTCAACTACAAGGTTCTTCAGTATCATCCTCTTTGCATGGTTGATGTGACTACAGTTCATCTAACATCGATGCTTCAGGCAAGGGTCAGCTTCAGAAGGCCAGGTATAGAGCAATGCAAAGAGTACCTCAAGGGATGGGCTGGAACGCAACCTGCATCGATGGGTTTTCCAGATTCCACCGCCCTACCACATGACCACAAGATGTGCCCTAGTTCATCGTCTGGTGATGATCGCGTTCGTCCTCAGAACCTACCTCATGAAGCCGTACAGATTTCAAAGATACCTCACCGTGAAGAGAGGATCTTCAACTACAGGCTGTTCCAGAGGCAAGACGTGTGGTGGAGAATGCTTCAGCATCCTGGCCAAAGGTTCCAGATACTCTTCACCACATTCAAGCATGACCCAGAGAACTGGTGAGAAGCACATTGGAAGCTTGCTGCATCCTGCACAATCTCATGCGCACCCCCGCTATCCTAGTAGCTATCCTGTTGGAGACGACTTGTTCCTGTCAACAAGGGAATGGGGACATGGAGACCTGTGAATGAGGCAAACGGACGTAACCTGGATAGACGACTCATGGATGTACAAGCGCCAAACAGAGCTTCACGTGAAGGAAAGAAGCGCGCGCACCTCCTGAAACACTGGGTTGCAACGGCACTCCCCACTGGAGCAATGGAGATTGGCAAGACATGGATATAGATGATTAATGGATGCTTCCTTGACGACTTGTGTGCTAACATCTGATGGAGAATTGTGCTCATGTATGTCTGAAGTGGTCCTACAATGAATAGGGCATTAATAAAGAGTTTTGTTTAGTTTTAAAATTGTGTTGACTTCTAATGAATTAAATTTGTTATTCATAATAAGGTCGATATGTGTGGCAAGTCTGGATGGTGGCCATACAGTCCACTTGCTTCTGCACTGAGTTTATCTAGTCCCAAACTATCCTTATCTATCGCACAGAGCATGCAAGCTTAAACCATTTTTTCACAAAGTTTTACCAACACTTTATTTATCAATGTTTACAAAATGAACAAGTAAACTTTATTAAGTGTCTTAAGCAAATGATAACTTATTAAACAGTAAAAACGTAGTCTCTGAGACTATTCTGGTCCAGAAAGACTATTCTGAGTGTGCGTGCTGCAAGATCCCAGTTTATATCTGCTGGAGCGGACGCAATTCATACCCCCACCAGGCGCTCAGTGAATGCTTTGCATCTGATAATACATCCGCGGCGGCATCCCCTTTTTGTTTCTCCTGTCGAGGAGTAGTGATGCATCTCGCGTCCATCCGTCCTATGCGCTCCCTGTCCACTATGCATCCGCTATCGAATCCCCCCCCCCGAAACCCCTTCGGAGGTGTCAATCCGGTGTACACTCCATATCCGCTTTCATCCACTAGGCTTCTTGATGAAAAGTCCGTTTAACATACGGCTACATACTGACCCTTGTTTCTTTCCATTCTGTTTATGCAAATTTTCACCACTTTTTGGACGCTGGATGATCAACGGATGAGCCACCCCCAAAATTTTGCTCATCCGCTGTGTCCTTTATGCATACGTTTTGCGTCCATCAGCCAGTGGGACCTAGCCTTTGTCAGGAACAGAATCCGCTGTCTCCAAGTGAGTAGGCCAAAGTTACTTAGCCAGTTTTCATACTTAGGTTAGGTCCAGAAGTCATGATCTCGCAGTTTCTAGGCTAATGCCTTCAGCACTACAGGTGCTCCTCATTTAACAATGACTTCTTCAGCAATTGTTTAAACTTGAAATCATGATGAATGAGTAAAACTTATGACTACTCCTCTTACATAAATCATAGTCATGTAATTACCATTTTTTTTCCAGCTTTGTACAAGCACAGTCAGCAGGGACGTTTGTAGGAGGTAGCAGATGGCAACTTTGTGACATCCTCACTTAATGACCTGCAGTGTTTCACTCAATGACAATAACCAGAAATCCTGAAGCAAAATAAAGACTAAAAGGTGCCAAAGATGACAAACCCAGATTGAAATAGTAGAATGAAATCAAGGAAGAAAAATACATGGGGACCTCATTCACCCTCGCTAAAGGCCTGGTCAGTGAGATCTTCAAGCTCCATTGAAACCCAATCTATATTTCGTGCCAGAGAGCAGGCACTGCTACAGGGAAGACACTCTTGCAGGGTTCTGATAGATAAAGTTGTACAAGGAATTCTTGACATATGGCCATCATGGAGCCTGCCCATTATGCCATGACAGTTGTAAAAATGAGTTCGTCATGTGACTGACTTTACTGTTGGAGAGATACTGGCTGAACCAGGGTGGGCAGGTGGAGGAGTCAAGGAAGCAATTTATCTGGAAGGTTACATGGCTCTAAGAGAGCATGGCTCAACCCTCTCCCCCTTGAATGTTGTTGAATCTGATAGGATAGGATAGCATAGGATAGGATAGGACAGGACAGGACAGGACAGGACAGGACAAAACAAAAGATTATAAGATGATAAAATAGGATAGGATAGGATAAGCTAAGGTAAAGTAAGATATAAGACATAAGACATAAGACATAAGACATAAGACATAAGACATAAGACATAAGACATAAGACATAAGACATAAGACATAAGACATAAGACATAAGACATAAGACATAAGACATAAGACATAAGACATAAGACATAAGACATAAGACATAAGACATAAGACATAAGACATAAGACATAAGACATAAGACATAAGACATAAGACATAAGACATAAGACATAAGACATAAGACATAAGACATAAGACATAAGACATAAGACATAAGACATAAGACATAAGACATAAGACATAAGACATAAGACATAAGACATAAGACATAAGACATAAGACATAAGACATAAGACATAAGACATAAGACATAAGACATAAGACATAAGACATAAGACATAAGACATAAGACATAAGACATAAGACATAAGACATAAGACATAAGACATAAGACATAAGACATAAGACATAAGACATAAGACATAAGACATAAGACATAAGACATAAGACATAAGACATAAGACATAAGACATAAGACATAAGACATAAGACATAAGACATAAGATATAAGATATAAGATATAAGATATAAGATATAAGATATAATCTTATCATGCATATCATGCATGCCAGAAGTGGCACACAGAGCCATCTCTGCCAGCACATGAGCCATCGCCCCAGAGCAGGTCCACTGTACAGGCGCGCATGCCACCTGCCCATCTGCTGATCATCGGGTAGGTGCTGAGCATGTACGGGGGGAGGGGCAGGTACAGGAGGTGAGTGCTCATGCACAGAAATGTGCAGCACGCATGGGGGGGGCAATGCACACATGCAGAAATGCACGGCGCACACAGGGGTCATGTGCTCATAAGCAGGGGCTGTTAGGGCCCCCATGTGCCTTGACTTATGGGTGATGGCACACGTGGGTGTGTCCATGTGTGCGTCCACACTTTTGGCCTGTGAGGATGGAAAGGTTAGCCATCATTGATATAAGATAGGGTAGGGTAGGATAAGGTAGGGCATGGCAAGACAAGACATAAGATGATAAGATAACCTAGATATAAGATATAAGATAAGATTAAGATAAAGTAAAGATAGGAAGACAAGACAGGAGAAGACAGGATAAGATATAAGAAATGAAGAAAAGAGAATAGAATAGAATAGAATAAAAGAGAAGAGAAGAGAAGAGAAGAGAAGAGAAGAGAAGAGAAGAGAAGAGAAGAGAAGAGAAGGAGAAAATATAACATAAGTTAAGAACTGCAGAAGCTTCTTAGATGAGAAGCAAAATGTTTGCAAGGAAAAAAAAAACCACAAGAAAATCCAGTTTCTTTTGAAAAAGCAACTTTGAGATGAAAGAAAAGCATCTTAGAATGCTGAAAAAAAGTTAGAAAATGTGCAGAGAGGAGCAACAAAGATAACAGGAACAGGGGCTAGACAAGAAGACCTCCAAGGTCTCTTCCAAGCCCATAATTCTATGTTCTATGTATAGACAGCAACCAACACTTTGAAAGTCACTCATAAGGAAATGGGCACCAGTACAGCTTGGGCAGGGACAGGGGTGGGATTCTACCAGTTCGCACCTATTTGCTCAAACCAGTTGTTAATGTTCTAAGCAGTTCGGACAACCGGTTGTTAGAAGAAATTACTGGCCTAATCCTGTAAGGAAGGCAGAAAGGAAATATTCTGGTATTGCTTACAGAAACTGCCTCTCTGTTAACCCTTATTACATTCTTGGCAGGACTAGACTTCCTGTCTCAGGAACATCTCTGCAGTTGTTTTCCCCTCTTTTGCTGGTACTTTGCTACAATGGCACTGAAAAAAGTGACTTATGACCATTTTTCACACTTACAACTGTTGCAGCATCCCCACAATCAAGAGAGGCCAGGTGAGGAGATGTGTGCCTCGATGTGAGTGATATTGAGTTGGCCACACCCAGCCAATAACATGACCACCAAGCCATGTCCACCCAGTCACATGACCACCAAGTCATGCCCACCACCTAAGCCATGCCCACAGAACCAGTTGTTAAAAATTTGAATCTCACACCTGGGCAGGGACATCCTGAGTCACACGGGCATACCAAGGCATGCCAGTCACTACTCACACTTTGAGTTTAGCAAATATCTTCCTGGTTGAAACTCTTACTCAACAGTGCTCGGTGGTGCCAAACAGATGGCCCATGCTTCTACAGCAGAAGCCAAAAAAAAAAAAAATCCTACATGGCAAATTTCTAAGCCTTCATGGAGGGATTTCAGCTCACAATGGGAGGCCAATGAGAGGCCTCTGGGATGCAGACGTTCTTCGGCAACAGATTAACAAGGGAAGTTAAAATGGCTGCCAACAATCCATGGGGTTATAGTGCTACATTGGCCTGCCAAAACAGAAGCATGGAAATGGAATGCAGTTGTCGTGACACCAGCCAACCAACACAAATCTGCTTCGTTTGCACAATATATTAAAATTTCTGATCTTTGGAATTTTTAAAAAGAATAATAATAACCAGGAAATATAAATAACCCAACTTTGGATCAACTGTGGGCACAAATGTGTTCTCCGCAGAGCTTCTGTTACACAGGGAGATGAAAGAGAGGGACAAACAATGAAGACTGGAAAGAATGTGATATTGTGGACTGGATAACTGACTGCAGTGGTGGCATGTTACCGGTTTGGACTGATTCAACTGAACCAGTAGTGAAAAAACAGTTTACCGTATATACTCGCATATAAGCCGATCTCGCATATAAGCCGACCCTGAAAAAACTGCCCCAAAATGAGGCATTTTGCAAAAACTCGCATATAGAGGGAAAAATACAGAGGGAAAAGTCGGCAGGGCAAAAGTTGTGGCTCATCGTCCATCCAGGGAGAAAGGCTGCAAAGGTCCAGGCGAGGGCTGCAAAGGTCCAGGCGAGGGCTGCAGCAGCGATTTAGCATGGCGACTTGCTCCAGCGACTTGCTGGAGCAGCGACTTAGCGTGGCGGATTCGCGCGATGAGAGCCAAGACTCTCATCGCGAAGCCACCACGCTAAGTCACTGCTCCAGCAAATCAGATTTATGCACGTATAAGCCGACCCTCAAATTTTGGGGAAAAAAGAAAGCATTCTAAAGTTGGCTTATATGCGAGTATATATGGTATGTATTTATTTTATTTATTTATTTTGTCCAGTGATTATAAGATTACAGGTATAAGTATAGACATAGTTATGAATACATGAAATGGATACATATAAGAAAAATAAAAAGAAACAATAGGACAGGGACGATAGGTATGTTGGTGCGTTTATGCACCAATCATCATCATCAATCAGCTGAGAGGAAGAATAGCCTCAATTAGCTGAGAGGAGAAAGAAGAGAAAAGCTCAGGATCAGCCCTCCCACCTATGTGCTTTTTTCTTCTTTATCCTCTCAGATGATTGGGGCTGCAGGCCTCAGCTGGTGTGGGGAAAGCTGCGCGCACACATTAGGTGCATGCACATTAGGTGAAAATACAGGTGCACACAATCACCAAACCGGTAATGGAATAGGTAGGATCCCACTGCTGACTGACTGGTGGAAAAAAATGGAATCAGAAGTTAATCTGGGGGGGACATGAATCCAGGAAGAACACCGTAGTTCAAGTGAAGAGCATTCACAAAGAACTTTGCAAGCTGAAACACTTAAAGATTCCAATGTGGATTTAATATCTTGTTCCTTCATTGACGTGAATTGATTTTGATTCTGAATTGAATTGAGATTGAGATTGAGATGGATGTGCCAGTTGGACTTTGAAAAAGCAACCCAGGAAGAAAATCGACTTGTTTGAACTGTGGTGCTGGAGAAGGCTCCTGCATATTCCTTGGACAGCAAAGGTGACCAACAAGCAAGTTCTGGAGCATATAACACCAGATATCATTGGAAGGCAAAATCACAATACTGTATCTCACTTATTTTGGTCATATAATGGGGGAGGGAAATCACTGGAGAAAGCAATTATGTTGAGAAGACATAAAAGCAGGGATGGGCTGCTACCAATTTCCCCCAGTTTGGGCAAACCAGTAGCTAATTTTATCATTTTTAATGAACAGTTCAGTGAACTGGCAAATCCGACCCCTGGCTGGCCCCACCCACCCCACCCCGCCACTTCCAGGATTCTCCATGTGGCCCATTTTGAATGCAGGGCCCGCACAGAAGTTCTGGGAGGGTGAAAAATGCCCCCCCCCCGAAGTCCAGGAAGGCTCCATAGGGCCTCCAGAGCCATGGAAGGTTGTTTTCACCCTCCTGGAGGCTCGAAATGCAGAAGGCTGACTAGGCCACACCCACCATGGCCACGTCTGCCCAGCAACCAGGCAGAGAACCGGTTGCTAAAATTTTTGAAGCTCACCCCTGCTTAAAAGGAAACCAGGTAAAAGGAAACCAGCCACCAGCTGGACACCAGCCAGAGCATAGAAAAACTCAAAGAAGTAGTGCAAGATTGGAAGATGTGAAGAGACTTTGTCTGCCAGAATCATCAAGAGTCAGAGACAACTCAACAGATATCCTCCTCCTCTTCCTCCTCCTCCTCCTCCCAATCATCACCAAGGTTGCATGTCGTAGGCCATTGATGCAGAATAATGTTAACCATATGATAATTGTGTGGACATGTCAAAAGGACACTTTTTCTAAGTTTATTTATTTATTTAGTTCTATCCTCAATTCTACATTTCTGCACTACATTTCTGCCTATACCTCTAGTTCAAAACCATAGTTCTTTGAACCAAGCAAAACATTGAGAATCTGGCTATTCTATAAAGTACATAAAACATTCCCAAACACCAAGATAGCTTCCTTAAAAAGACAAGAAGGCTGTCGAGGTACACAAAACCTATTCTAATTGGGTTGACATCAATCCAACCCCAAAAGACAAAAAGAGAGTCAAGATACATAAACCTATCCTAGTTGGTTGATATCAACTGAATCTCAAAAGAAGGTAATCAACATAGAACCAAACCTATCCTCATTGGTTGACATCAACCCCATCAAGAAGACAAAAAGGAAGTCAAGATGCACCAAATCTATTGTTCTTGGGTGGACATCAACCTAACTCCATTACTTTCCTGGTGCATTTCAAGGATAGCTTTGAAGACTGGAGAAAAGCTGTGAAACACCACAATGGCAGTCAACAATGAAGTTCTGGAAGTTTAACAACTTCTCCATTTCTATATTAAGCAAAAGAAGATCCCAACATGATGCTGCTTGGTGGAAGAGAAAGTAAGTAGTTCTATGGTTGAAAGATGACCAAATCTATATGTATAACTCTTCATTGGGGCATTGTTACACAAGCAAGTCCTTAAGTTCTCCAACCTACCTTCTCTTCTCCTTGCCCAGTTCTAAATCTGTCAACCTCCAATACTCTAGCAATAGCAATAGACTTATATAGTGCTTCACAATGCTTTACAGACCTCTCTAAGCAGTTTACAGAGCCAGCCTGTTGTCCCCGACAATTTGGGTCCTCATTTCACCAATCTTAGAAGGATGGAATGCTGAGTCGATTTTGAGCCAGTCAGGATCGAACTCCTGGAAGTCGGCAGAAATTAGTCTGCAGTGCTGCATTCTAACCACTGCACCACCAAGCTCCCTTCCAACTCAGTTATTCTGCATTCTGTAACTAATTAAAATGTTAATGAAGTTAAACTGTGTCTTGCATTAGGACACTCTGTACATTCAAGACCACTTTGAAGGGTGATGATATCTCCAGTGGGGCCTCTTAAACACCTCCAAGTGGACTTTATGTGGAAAGACTTCACTGTCAATTCCTCCCCCCATCCCATTTATAATTATTAATGGTTGTTCCCTGTTTGTTTGTTTTTAAAAAAATTAAAATTTTATTGATTTTCTGCTATTTACATTTTGTTTGTGCTTAATCAACATCATGTTGTCTGTGTTATTTCATTTGTTCAACAATACAGATTACATTCTTAATCTCCACAGCTTTTTCCGCCGCCACTGGTCAAATAAAGCCCATATGTGATAATACATTCTGTGTCTTCTTTCTGTTTAATCTTCAGCATAAGTCTGTCCATTTCTGCAAAATCTAGTCTCTTCCTTATTATCTCTTCATCTCACAGTGTTTCTTCATTTTTCCAAGATTGTGTAAAAATAATATTTGCTGCTGTTAAGACATGCAATATTAAAGGTATACTTTGCTCATCAAATTTTTCTGATGTTATACCTAATAAAAGCAGTTCAAGTTTAAAATCTGCATGGTTTCCTATCATCTTTTCTAACCACTTATGTAATTTTGCCCCAATTTTTTTTTTTTTTTTGCTTTAACACAACTTTCTGCAGCAGGCAGACAACAAGATTATCTTTGGATGAATGAATGAATTCTTTATTATCCAAGTGTGATTGGACACACAAAGAATTGGTCTTGGTGCAAATACTCTCAGTGTACATAAAAAGAAAAGATACATTCGTCAAGAATCATAAGGTACAACACACACTTAATGATAGTCACGGGGTACAATAAGCAATCAAATCATACTAGGAGACAGTCAGTATAAATCATAAGGAAACAAGTGACAAAGTTTGTCCTACAGTCACAAGTGGGAGGGGATGGACGATAAGGAGTGATGAGAAGATTAATAGTAATAGTAGTGCAGACTTTGTAAATAGTTGGACAGTATTGAGGGAATTATTTGTTTAGCAGAGTGATGGCGTTCGGTAAAAAAAACTCTCCTTGTGTCTAGTTGTACTGATGTACAGTGCTCTGTAGCATTGTTTTGAGGGTAGGAGTTGAAACAGTTTATGTCCGGGATGTGAGGGGTCTGGAAATATTTTCACAACCCTCTTTTTGACTCGTGCAGCATACAGATCCTCAGTGGAAGGCAGGTGGGTAGCAATTGTTTTTTCTGCTCTCCTAATTATCCTCTGAAGTCTGTGTCTGTCCTGTTGGGTTGCAGAACCAAGCCTGGCAGTTATAGAGGTGCAGATGACAGACTCAATAGGATAAAGGCTGAAGTAAGCCAGAAGTTTGGAGAGTCCCACAAGGAACCACCCCCACCCCTTTTTCTCCAGCTTGTCTCTCCAGGCCATATGGCTTGCTGCCAATTAGTTGAGCCACTCTGGGAAACTGGTTACTCTTTTAATTAGATAAGCTTAGGGACTGGGCAGCCGATGCTGGAGATGGAGGTTGTGTTCATATTCATAGCAGACACAAGGAGCTTCAACTGTGTTCCTTGGGGGAAAACTACATCCGTGTTCTGGTTCACAGAGGAGAGGCTTGGGCAGGGGATGATGGGAGTCACGTTAGCCAGGGACTAATTAGAAGTGATACGGCAGGCTCTTTGCAAGCCTTTTCTATAAACCTCTCTCCCTATAAAGAGATCCTTGAGACAATGTTGAACTTCGCTGGAATAAATACTATAAAAAATGCTGTGCAAGTCAACTTTTTAAAGCTTTCATTCCCCCCCCCCCCC